>JAQZBX010074258.1:0-14776 GCA_029593785.1 Cabassous unicinctus
CCACCTCACTGTTACAATTTCTTCCATTGCTTGAATCACAATATGTCTACAACAGAACACCACCAAGTCCACTCTAGTCCACAGCTCCTCCCCCATCCTGAGGGGACTTGGAAGGTGATGTCCACTCCACCTCCAAGTGAGAGAGGGCTTATATTCCATGGATATAGTGGATGGGATTATCTTGCCTTCAGCTGCAGGCCCTCTCCATTCCCTGGGATGGCTGTTGCCCATCGTCGTCTCCTCGCCAGGTTACTTGGATGAGTCCTTTGAGCTGTTGGGTAGGAGTTGCAGCTCCACTGAGATTCCAGGCACAGCTGGCAAATAGGTGGGCCAGAGGATACAGTCTCTGGAAGTACACCTAACAACACACTTTTAAATAATCAGTATGTCAAATAAGAAATTACAAGAAAAATCAGTAAATATCTTGAGACAAATCAAAACAAAGACAGAACATATCAATATCTATGAGATACAGCAAAAGCAATGCTGAAAGGGAAATTTATAGCCCTCAATGTTTACATTAAAAAAGAATAAAGAACTAAAATCAAAGACCTAACTGGTCACCTAGAGATACTAGGAAAAGAACAGCAAACTATTCACAAACCAACCCAAAGGAAAGAAATAATAAAGACCAGAACAGAAATTAATGAAAATTTAGAGGGAAAAAAAAACAATAACAAGAACCCACAAAACCAAAAGTTGATTCTTTGAGAAGATAAGCAAAATCAGCGAACCTTTACTAGACTGACAAAGATAAAGAAAGATGTAAATAAAATCAGAACTGAGAGGGTGTCTTTTCCACTACACCCATAGAAATGAGACATTATAAAATTATAAGAACAACTATATACCAAAAAACTAGGTAATGTAGATGAAATAGAAAAATTCATGGAAATACATGAACAACCTAAATTGACCCTAGAGGAAACAGAAGACAAACTAATCAAAAGTAAAGAGGTTGAAGCAGTCATCAATAACATCCCAAAAATGAAAAGCCCAGGACCAGATAGGATTACAGGTGAATTCTACCAATTATTCAAAGGTGACCTAATGCCAATCATGCTCACATTCTTCCAAAATATTAAACAGGAATAAATGTTACCAAACTCATTTTATTAAGCTGCATCACCCTAACACCTAAGCCAGATAAAGATACTATGAAAAAAAGAAAATTACAGATGAATTTCTCTAATGAATGCAGGTGCAAAACTCGTCAACAAAATACTTGCAAACCAAATCCAAAATTATATTAAAAATGTTATACATCCTGATCAATTGGATTTTATCCCAGGTATGCAAGGGTTGCTTAACACAAAAAAATCAATTATTGTAATAAATTGCATCAATAAACTGAAGAAGAAAAATCACATGGTCACCTCAATTGTTGCAGAAAATGCATTTGAAAAAACACAGCATTCGCACTTGATAAAAATACTCCAAAAGATCAGAACATATGGAAGTGTTCTCAGCATGGCAAAGTGGTTATATGAAAACACCAGAAGTAACATTGTTCTCAACAGTGAAAAACTGAAAGCTTTCCTGCTGATATTGGGAACATTACAAGAATGTACACTGTCACCATTGTTATTCAATATTGTGCTAGAATTTCTAGCTAGAGAAATTAGGCAAGAAAAATAAATAAAAGGCACCCAAATAGGAAAGGAGGAAGTAGAACTTTTGTTATGAAATGATGATATGATTCTATACCTAGAGAATACTGAAAAATCCACAACAAATCTAATAGAATAGATAAGTTCAGCAAAGTGGTTTGATACATGATTAATACACAAAAATCAGTATAATTTCTATACAGTACTGATGAGCAATCTGAGGAAGTCAGGAAAAAAGACCATTTATGATAGCAACTTAAAGAATCAAATATTAATTAAAAAAAAGAATCAAATATTTAGGAATAAATTTAACCCATAATATAAAGGACCTCCATTCAGAAAACTACAAAACATTGCTGAAAGAAACCAAAGAAGGCCTAAATAAATGGAAGGACATTCCATGTTCATGGGTTGGAAGATTAAATATCACAAAGATATCAATTCTACCCAAACAGAATTACAAATTCATTGCAATCCCAATGAAAATCCCAGCAGCCTTTTTTGAAGAAATGGAAAAGCCAGTTATCAAATGTATTTGGAAGGGTAAGTGGTCCCGTATAGCCAAGAATGTCTTTTTTAAAATACCATTTATTTGGAGGATTCTCACATCCTGTCTTTAAATCATATTACTTGACTACAGTGGTAAAAACAGTACGGGAAGCAAATATTGCTCCCATGTACAAGCTCCATGTAGTGATTGAGCACCTCCTTCCCATGTACAAGGTCCTGGGTTCAATCCCCAGTACCCCTTAATGAAAAAAATAAAAACAAAAATAAACAGCATAGTACTGGAATAAAGATAGACATATTGACCAGTGGAGCTGAATCAAGAACTCAGAAATAAAACCTCACATCTATGTTCAAGTGATTTTTTACAAGGGTATCAAGCATTTCCAGCTGGGCCAGAACAGCCTATTCAATAAATGGTGCTGGAAGAATTGGATAACGATATCCAAAAGAAAGAAATAGGACCCCTAATTCATAACTTATACCAAAATTACCTCAATATGGATCAAAGACCTAAATATAAACCTACAACCATAACTCTCTTGGAAAAAATGCAAGAAAACATTTTTAAGGTCTTGTAGTATGTAGTAGTTTCTTAAACCTTACACCCAAAGTATGGGCAATGAAATAAAAAGAGATAATTTGCACCTCCTCAAAATTAAACACTTTTGCTTTTCAAAAGACTTTGTCAAGAAAGTAAAATGACAAACCCCTCAATGGGAGAAAATATTTTGAAACCACATATCCATAAAGGGTTTATATCCATGCTACATAAAGAGATCATATAACTCAACAATGAAAGAAAAGCAACCCAATTTTTAAAATGAGCAAAATAATTGAATAGATATTTTTCCAAGAGGAGATACAACTGGCTAAAATTCACATAAAAAATGTTCAACATCACTAGCTATTGGGGAAATGCAGACAAAAACCGCAATGAGATGATATTTTACACATTATAGAGTGGCCATTATTGTAAAAACAGAAACTACAAATGCTGGAGAAGATGTGAAGAAATAGGAAAAGTCCTTCACTGCTGGTGGTAATGTAGAATTGTGCAACCTCTGTGGAAGACAGTTTTTCAATACCACAAGAAGCTGAATATAGAACTGACCTAGGATCCAGCAATCCCCTTACTAGGAATATATTCACAAAACCAGAAAGCAAGGACACAAACTGACATTTGCACAGCGATGCTCATAGCAGCATTATTCACAACTACTAAAATATGGAAAGAATCCATGTGTCTATCAACCAATGAATGAATAAACAAAATGTGGTATATACATGCAATGGAATACTATTCAGATATAAGAAGAAATGAAATTGGGATGCATATGACAACATAGATGAACCTTGAGGACATCATGTTGAATGAAATCAACCAGACACAAAAGGACAAATTTTGTATGGTCCCACTAATATGAAAAAATATAATGAGTAACCTCATGGAGGCAAACTCTAGAGAATAGGTTACTAGGAGATAGAATGTGGGTTGAGAATGGGAGCTGATGATTTATGTAGAATTTTTAATAAGGTTTATTGTGAAGTGTGGAAATTAAAAGAGTTAATGGTAACACATTATAGTGAGTATAACTAACACTGCTGATTTATAAATGTGCTTGTGGATGAAAGGAGTAGTCTGTGGACATAAATGTCAATTGAAAGAAAACTAAATGATAATCTAGGGACTATAACAGTGATTTTGGTGGTGGATGAATTTGGTTAATACTATAAAAAATGAATGTTATTCTTTTAAAAAATGATAAGAATACACAGGAAAATTACAATGTAATTTATGTATGATAATTAACAGTAATATTGTAATTTTTTGCAGCAATGGCAAAGAAGATACTATAAGAATTTTAAGGACCAAAAATGGGGGGGTGTAAGGAGGGATTGGATTTTTCCTTTTGGAAAAACATTCTAATATTCACTTCAGTGATGACAGCAAAATTCTGTGATGAAAATGAGAGCCAATTAGTGTACACTTTGAATGGATTGTACAAGGCATGGGACTGTATAACAGTGAATCTTTTGGTGGAAAATGGACTGTTCTTATCAACACAAAAGTGAGAATGTTCTCTCATGAACTATAACAAATATATAATACTAATACAGGGTGATAATAATTGATTTGGTTGGAGAAAAATAAACCAAATATAAGATACAAGCTATAGTTAGTATAATATTTTGATGATTCTCTTTCATAGTTTGCAACAAATATTTCACAACAATGCAAGGTCTTGCTGGTGGGGTGATATATGTGAGACATGTTTGATGATATGCATGTTTGTTTTTTGCTATACATTTTTATTGATGTATATTCATGTATGAATGACACACTTCAATATAATTTTTATAATTAAAATTTTTGAAAAACGAAGATCAGACTCTGGTTCTCACTAATAATGCAGCATTATTCACAACTACTAAACCAGCATAGTACTGGAATAAAGATAGACATATTGACCAGTGAAGTTGAATCAACAACCCAGAAATAGAACCTCACATCTACGGTCAAGTGAGTGCAGGCCAGGAATGGGGTATGCACTCATTCAGGACTTACTGGGGATGCAGAGACAGTGAGACCAAGGGGAAAACCTTGAGTTGATACCCCTGAAAATGGGAATGATACCCATCCTGCACCCCCAAGATATATAGCCTCAGTAAAACCTGTGGCTGAATAGCCAACAGAGGGGGGAAGGACAGATTCCTCCCAGAGAAGAGGGAGGGTGCAGTGGAGGGCTGACTGGGATATTCTTTCTGTGAATCTAATATAATTCACTAGCTCAGAATGGGTAGTGGAAATTGAAAGACTTATCTCCAAAGAAGGGTTTGCTGAGGAGCACCATTTGCCGGCCAGCTGGGAAAGTGAGTAAGACAGACTGGTCTCCTGTTTCTTTTCCAGGCAAAGTAGAACTGATCAAACCCCAGTAGCAGCTCTCTGCCAGTTTTGACTACTTAAACATGACAATATTAAAATTTTAGAAAAAAAAAGCTGTGAAATAAAACCTCTAGGCAAGAGAGATTGATCAACAAAGCAAAATCATCAGTAAGCAGATTCCTAGTTATCAAGAAAAGATATCAATCTAAGATACAGGAAGTTGTGGCCCACACAAAGTAACAGGCAAGAATCTAAATGAGACACAGGATTTAAGACAACTAATAAATGATCAAACAAACCTCCTTAATCAATTTAAGATAAAGGAAAATATGACTAAAAATCTAAAAAACATTAAGGTGACACTGTGTGAGCATAATGAACGATTTGAATGCTTGCAAAAAAGTAACAGAGTTTATGGGAATGAAAGAAACAATGGATGAGATTAAAAATACTTTAGAGGGGAAACAGATGTGGTTCAAGCAATTCATCTTCCATCTATCATATAGGAGGTCCAGGGTTTGATTCCTGGTGCTTCCTGGTGAAAGTCAAGCTGGCTCATGTGGCAAGCTCTCCTGAGTGGAGAGATGGCCCATATGGAGAGCTGGCCCACACAGAGTGCTCATCCATACAAGAGTGCAGGCCCATGCAGGAGTGCTGGCCTGCACAGACAGCTGGCACAGCAAGATAATGCAACAAAAAGAGACACAGAGGAGAGACAGTAAGAGACACACCAGACCAGGGAGCTGAGTTGTTGCAAGAGATTGAGCATCTCTCTCTCACTCCAGAAGGTCCCAGGATTGGTTACCAATGCCTCCTAAATATAAGAAAAGCAGACACAGAAGAACACAGAGAGAGCAGACATCAAGCACAAAAACAATGAGGGGGAGAGATAAATAATTAAAATAAATCTTAACAGTAAATACTTTATAGGCAGGCATATAGCAGAAGATTTGAAATATTAGAAGAACATATAATTGAATTTGAACATAGGACATTTGAAATTGAAATGATAGGAGAAGAGACAGAGAAAAGAATGGAAAAAAAAAAACTGAACAGGGTCGGGTCTCAAGGAACTGAAACACAATACAAAATGCACGAAAATACATATTATGTGTGTCCCAGAAGGATAAGTGGATGGAAAAGGGTTAGAAAGAATATTTGAGGAAACAATGACTGAAAATTTTCCAACCCTTATGAAAGACATAAATATCAATATTCAAAAAGGACAACATACCTCAGGCAGGATAAATACTAATAGACTTACTACAAGACATCTATTCAGATTTTCAAAATCCAAAGATAGAGAGGAATTTGAGATCAGCGGAGAAAATAAATGTATTACTTACAAGGGAGACTTAAAAAGGTTAAGAGCCTATCTCTCTTCAGAAACCATGGAGGTGAGAAGCAGTGGTTTGATATATTTAAGGTGCTGAAAGAGAAAAACTGTCAGGTGAGAATTATTTATCCATCAAAACTTCAGAAATGAAGGCAGGTTTAAATTCTTTTACCAACAAATAAAAACAGAGCATGTTACTAAGAGAACCTCTAAGAGATATTAAAGGGTGTGTTACAGCCTGATATGAAAAGACAAATTAAAGAGTAGTGAAGAAAAGTGTAGAAATGAAGAACATAAGTAAAGAAATTGAAAGTGTTAAAAGACAGACAATAGTAATATATGACAGAAAGCCAATGGTAAAAATGGATGAAGACTATTTTAGCAGTAACAATGAATGTTAATGGATTAAACTTCCCAATTAAAAAACATAGACTGATAAAAATGGATTAAAAATGAGCCATCTATTTGTTGTCTACAAGAGACTCACCTTAGACACAAAGACAATCAGCCTAAAAGTGAAAGTTTGGAAAAAAGTATTCCACACTAAAAGCAATTTTAAAAAAAGAGCAGGTAGTGATATGATATAGGATAAAATGGATTTTAAATGTAAAACTGCTATAATAATGAGATAGGTTACTATATATTAATAAAAGGGATGATTCACCAAGAAGAAATGATAATAAATATTTATGCATCTAACATAGGTGCCTCAAAATACATGAGACAAACACTGCCAAAACTGAGGGAGAAAGAAATATCTCTATAATAATACTTGGAGACTTCAACATTCCACTGTCAGCATTAAATGAAACATTTGGGCAGAGGATAAAGAAATTGAGATATTGAATAATATGATAAATGACTATATCTAATAGATATTTATAGAGCATTACACCCCAAAACAGCAGGATATACATTCTTCTCAAGTGCTCATGTATCATTCTCCAGGACATAAGTCAGATCTCAATAAATTTAAAAACATTAAAATCATACAAAACACTTTCTCTGATCATCATGGAAAAAGGGGAAATCCACAAATATATGGAGATTAAACAATACACTCAAATAATCAGTGGGTTGAGGAAGAAATTACAAAAGAAATCAGTAAATATCTCAAGGCAAATGGAAACAAGAACAAAACACACCAAATATAACTCTGAATGCTGAGTGGGAAATTTATAAACCTCAATGATTTTATTATAAAAGAAGAAAGAGCTAAAGTCAAAGAAACTGCACACATGGAGGGATTAGATAATGAACAGCAAATCAACCTTAAAGCAAGCAGAAGGAAAGAAATTATAGAGTAGAGAGCAGAAATAAATGAAATGGGAAAAATAGTATTAAAAAGTTAACAGAACTAAAAGGTTCTTTGAAAAGATAAACAAAATTGATAATCCCTTAGCTAGATTAATAAAGAAAAAGGAGAGAAAATGCAAATAAATAAAATAAAAAACAAGAAAATTGACATTGCCACTGACCCAGTAGAATTAAATGAGACCATAAGAGTATAATATGAATAATTATATGCCAACAAACTAGATAACATTGATGAAATGGATAAATTTCTGGAAATTCATGAACAAAACACACTGACCCTATAAGAAGTAGAAGACATCAACAGATCAATTGCAAGTAAAGAAATTGAATCTCTTATCAAAAACATCCCCAAAATGAAAAGTCCAGGATAAGATGGCTTCACAGTTGAATTCTACCAATCATTTAAGGAAGATCATATACCAATTTTGCTCAAAGTCTTCCAAAAAACTGAACAGGAATGAACACTAACAAACTCATTCTATGAAGCTAACATTGCTCTGATGCCAAAGCCAAATACAGATATTATGAAAAAAAGAAATTTACAGATCAATTACTTTAATGAAATTGGATGCAAAATTCCTCAACAAAATACTTGCTAAACAAATTAAAAAAACACATTAAAAAATTACACATCATGATCAAATGAGATTTATACCAGATATGCAAGGGCAGTTCAAAATAAGAAAATCAATCAGTGCGATATATCACCTTAATAAATTGAAGAAAAATCATGTAATTATTTAAATATATGCAGAAAAGTCATTTGACAAAATACAACATCCTTTCTCGAGAAAAACATTCTGAAAGATAATAAAATAAGGAAACTTTCTCAATATGATAAATAGCATCTATGAAAAACCCACAGCTAACATTGTACTTAATGGTGAAAGAATGAAAGCTCCCACTGAGATCAGGAACAAGAAAGGATGACCATTCTCACCAATGTTATTCAGTATTGTGCTAGAAGATCTAGCCAGAGCAGTTATGCAAGAAAAAGAAATAAAAGGCACCCAAATATGAAAGGGAGAAGTAAAACCTTCATTGTTCACTGATGATATGGTCCTATATGTGAAAATAAAAAATAAAAAAATCCAAAAGAAAACTATTAGAACTTATTGGCAATTTCCACAACGTGGTGAAATATAAGATTAATACACAAAACTCAATAGAATTTCTATACACTACTAATGAGCAATTTGAGGAGGAATTGGGAAAAAAAATTCTATTTATAATAGTGACTAAAAGAATCAAATATGTAAGAATAAATTTAACCAAGGAAATAAAGAGCCTGTATTATTCATAAAACTATAAAACATTGCTAAAAGAAACCCATGATGATCTAAATTAATGGAAAGATATTCCATGTTCATCAGTTAGAAGACAAAATATCATTAAAATTTCAATACTGTCCAAACTGTTTTACAGATTTAACATAATCCTGAAAAAAATTCCAATATCTGTCTTTGTAGAATTGGAAAATCCAATTATCAAATTTATCTGGAAGGGTAAAGGCACATAAACAACCAAAAATATCTTTAAAAAGTAGAAGGAAGTTAAAGGACTCTCATTTCCAGACTTTAAAAAATACCATCTAGCTACAGTGGTAAAAACAGCATGGTACTGGCAGAAAAATAGACAGACCAATGGAATCAAATCAAGAATTCGGAAAGAGACCTTCACATCTATGATCGAGTGATTTTTTTACAAGGCTATCAAAGTCACTCAGCTGGGTCAGAACAGCCTATTCAACAAATGGTACTGGGAAAACTGGATACCATATCTAAAAGAAAGAAAGAGGATGCTTACCTCACACCTTAATACAAAAGTTAATTTAAAATGGATCAAGGATCTAATATTAAAACTAGAACAATAAAACTCAGAAGAAAATGTAAGGAAACATCATCAACATCTGGTGCTTCATGATGATTTCTTAGATCTTACTCACAAAGCACAAGCAACAAAAGTAAAAATAGATAAATGGGACTGCCTCAAAATTAAACACTTTGGTTCTTCAAAAGACATTGAAAAAATAGTAAAATGCAGCCTAATCAATGGGAAAAATCTTCAGATACCATATATCTGATAAGGGCTTGATCTCCATGTTATATAAAGAGAACACATAACTTAACAAAAGGATGAACACCCGCATTTTTTAAAAATGGACTAAATTAAACGGACATTTTTATGAAGTGGAAATACAAATGGCCAAAACACATATGAAAAGATGTTCAACATCACTAGTTATTAGGAAAATGCATACCAAAACTACAATGCAATATCATCTCACACCATACAAAATGTCCATTATTGAAAGAACAGAAAACTTCAAGTGCTGGAAAGGTTATGGAGACATAGGAACATGGCTTCACTGCTGGTGGGACTGTAAAAATGGTGCAACCTCTGTAGAAGATGAGCTGGGAGTTCCTCAGGAACCTAAATATAGGACTGCCATATAATCCAGCAGTGCTGCTACTAAGAATATATTCAGAAATGAAAGTGAGGACATGAACAGATATTTGCACACTTGTGTTCATAGGAGCATTATTCATAATTGCTATAAGATGGAAGCAACCTAAGTGTCTGATGACTGATAAACAAGATGTTATATATTCATATGATGGAATATTACTCAACTGTAAGAAGAACTCAATTGAAGAAGTGCATAGCAACATGGATGAATCTTGAGGTTATTATGTGTTGTGAAATAAGCCAGACACAAAAGGATGACTATTGTATGGTCTCAATGATATGAACTAAGTACAATGAGTTGAATTATGAAGTTGGGCTATGAGGTGTAGGTTGGTGGGAGCTGGAATGTGGGATAAAGAGGTGAAGAAGATGCTGGATGTATGTAGAATGTTTAATAGGGTCAAATGTAAATATGTGGTAATGGTTGGATTTGATGGTAACACATTATAAAGAATGTAACAAACACTGTAGATTTCTGGATGTAATTATGGCTGAAATGAGTAGTTTGGGGAAAATAATGTTAGTTGGAGGATAATATTGGGAATGTGTAACAATATTTTGAAAGTAGATGAGAATTGTTAATAACATAAATACAAAAATATTCTACTACAGGGTGCTAAGAATGTGGTGATGTATGAGAAAATATAACTTATGTTAATTATGGACTATAGTTAATATTGCAATGTTTTTTTAGCAAAAATAAAGTTGTTACTATATTAATTCTAAAAGTTATAAAAAGAATATGGGATTTGGGTTTGTGAGATATGAATATGAGTAAGCATTTTTTTCTCTTCTTTTTTTCATTAATAAGGAGGCCTTGATTATGTCACTTAACTAATCTGTGTTCATCTATGAATCTTTCTGAACACTAGAGGAACAAATGAGTTAACATCTGAAATTAGATAAGATAAAAGTGCCTAAAAAAGAACTGTTTAGGAGTAATTATTCCATAACTTGAGCTTTCTTTTTCTGTTCTTTTATTTTTGTGAACTTGAAATTAAGTTATTAATATAAAAGAATTATATGAGATGCAGATGAAGCAGTCCTTAGAGGGAAATTTATAACTGTATATGCCTATATTAAGAAAGAAAAAAGTATTCAAGTCAATCACCAAACTTTAAAACATTCAAATGATAGAGCAAACTGCATCTAATAAAAGCAGAATAAAGGAAATTACAATGATTTGAGCAGAAATTGATGAAATAGATAATAGAAAAACAGTGCAGAAAATTAAAAAAAAAACAAAAGCTGATTATTTTCAAGGTCAACAAAATTGAGCAAAATTAGCTAGATTGGCTATAAAGAAAAGAAAGAAGACTCAAATTAGTACAATTAGAAATTAAGAGGAACTCATCACTCCTTACAGAAATAAAAAGGATTATTACAGAGTTCTAAGAAAAACATTATGGCCAAAAAATGAATAATTTAGCTGAAATGGACAAATTCCCAGAAAGACAGAAGGTATTGAAACTGAAGAAGAAATATTCGGAAAAAATTTATAGCAAGTGAAAAGGTTGATTTAGTAATCAAATAATTACACATACAAAAAAAAGCCCGTGCCCAAATGCCCTAACCAAGGATTTCTGCCAAATATTTAAAGAAGAATTAATATGATTTCCTCACAATTCTTACAAAAAATAGAAGAGAGAACATTTCTTTACTCATTTCTTGATGCCAATAACACCTGATACCAAAACCAGACAAAAACATCACAAGAAAAAAACTATAGACCATTATTTCTTATGAATATGAATGCAAAAGTTTACAATAAAATACTAGCAAGCTGAATTCAACAACATATAAAAAGAATTATAGGCCATGACAAGTAGCATTTATCCCATGAATACAATGTTAGTTTAACATGGATGAAAGACTGGATGATTTTGCTCTAAGATCAGGTACAAGAAAAAGATCTCCATTCTTGCTACTTCTGTTCAGCATTTTATTGCATTTGGGCAAGAAAAATAAAGTAAAGCCATTCTTATTTCTTGTTTTTCAAAATTGAAATGTTTTTTGAAGTATTCTATATTTAAATTCCATATAAAATATTTTAAATATTTTACATTTAATTTAACATTTTATGTGTCATAGAATAAGTTCATTTACATTGAAGACACTTCTCCTCTGTGGCACATTTATGCCATTGATTCCTAAATATTTTTGATTCATATTTCCCTTAAGGAAATACTTATGCAAATATGCAAAAACTGATATGCTACAACCAACCTCAGGTGCTTTGCTTCCTTCTTGAATTCCATAGTTCAACTCATTAGCATTTATTGAACTTCATGTTTATAATGAATTTTGGAGGCAGGAAAAAAAGTATTTGATCTGAAGGGGACCAAAACTCATCAGGCAGCTCTGCCCATTTCCTAGAGAGCCCTTGTGAAGGTTTAATTTCTAAAGTAGGCATTCTCCCTGGGGACCCCTTTCTTTCTCCAAGGTTTTTCTATATTAGAACCATTTAATCCAGGCAAAGAGTGGCAATTTGAAGGGAAAATATGCAAAACGGGTAACTAAAGGTCAGTGCCATGGGCATGCATAAGTTAGTATATACACCTTCTGTCTGTTCTAAATCATGTTGAAAATGGGACCATTTTTACATGTGCAATGATCTTCCACCTGCTCATCTTCTGAGATATCAGAGTGACAAAAACCACCTGGCAACAATTTATTTTTTAAAGAAGAACCATCGGCTTGCTTTTAATAAGTTTTCCTTTTTAAACCTTTGAATGTTGTTAAAGCTTTAACCAGAAGGAGTCAACCAGAAGGCAAGAGTGTATGGGAAATAGCCTTCTAACACTTCTCAAGTAAATCCAAACTTCAAAAAGATGCCTTTTGTGGAGTAAAAAGAGTGTTTGCTGTTTCCAAGTTTATTTCTGAGTTGCAAAGATTATTCCTCTTCTCCATGTTTTTAGAATTTCCTATATTACCCCATACAATCTTGCCTCTAACAATCAGACAGACTGAAAGTGCAAGGACCTTCTCTTTCTTGCATTTGTAATGGAAGCCTTAGCAGCAGACATTAACTGCTCCAGGTCTGTCACACATGCATTGGCAATGAATTTTTAATATAGGATATGATCTGCTGCCTGACTTAGGATTGTGGGGGTTTTTCTTCCCCTACAATACTCCAGTATTGACAGCCTTATTTTTCTTTAAGTAAAATGGATGTCATTTCTTGTATTTTAATGTCACTTTCTCTTTCCAAAAGGATTTTAAAAGATATGCTATAGGACAAAGGGCTGAGATGGCATCAGTTTAAGTGGGCACTCACTGTTTCTCTCACAGAGGATAGCTGATTGGGGACAGGATCCTTCCCAAGTGGTCTGCTCTGGGAGACCTTGGAGTGAGAACCTTAGGGACATCAATCTGGAGGGAGATGGACAGTGAGGTGGATTGCACAAGGTAAAATCATGAGTTTTTTCCAAGCCAGCTAAGCTCCAACCTCAGGGCAAAGGATTAGGATGACCCCAACTATAACCAACAATCCAGTGAGAGGAACATTTTCTGAAAGTGAGAGTGGTTTCCTTTCTGTGGGTTTGTCTGTCTGGACCCCCTTGCAGATTTGGCAAGCAAACCAGCAGGCTTGAAGTGGCACCAGGCTGAGGGGAGAGGTGAATCTGCTGAGGAAGTCTGATTTACTTAGTCACCCAGGGATACGCCCCAACTCCTGCTGGCAACCCAGTGAAAGGGAGCATTCTCTGACAGTTGGAAGGGTTCTGGGAGAAGTTGGAGAGGGGTTTCCTTTCTTTGGGTTTGGCTGTCGGGATGCCCTTACAGGATTGGGGAACAAACCAGCTGGCTTGACACAGCAACCGGCTGAGGGAAGAGGCAAATCTGCTGAGGAAGCCTGATTTACATAACCATCCTGTGATATGAGGCTTGACTTGGGAGGGGCAGAGTCAACCAATTTTATCATTCTGCACTGATGAGTATCAGAGTCTCAGCTACCCTTGGGAGGCCAGGCAGTGGGAAGTATTTGATAAGTTTCCACAAGCCTATTTAGGGTGCCCTCAATGGAGGGGGTGGTCTAGAGGAGACCTTCTTTTGGGTCCCTTATTTATCAAAAAAAAAAGGTTACTTTAAAAAAATTTCAACTTAGTTTAATAGCTAAAATCTTCCTTAATACCTGCAGATAGAAGCCTGCAGGGTAATTGATGGATGAACACAAGCAGGCTGAAAGGCTCCACAAGTGCCCAAGAAGGGACACAGTTCTTTCTTAGCTTTGTTTGACTGCTTGCTTGTGTGTTTGTTTGGTTTTGCTTTGTTTGTTTGTTTCTTGCTTTTCTTTCCTCTTTCCCCCATTTTTTTAAATTAGGTGGTGCTAGCTTGTTTCTTCTTTGTTGTGCTTCTCCTTCCTTGAGTTCCCATTCTCTGTATATATTGATTTTGTTTACAAATGCTATCCCTTTTCCTTCCTTCATCTTTCTACCTTCTGCTTTCTGTTACGGTTCTTACATTCCACTATTTTTTATTAGTCTGCAACTTCATGGGTGTCAATTTCTATTTTGTCTATTCCCTTTTTTAAAAAATTATTATTAACTTTTTCCTTTCAGGCTTCTCTTTACTCTTTCTGTCTCTCCTCATCATTCTGGCCTTTTAAATCATACTATATATTTTCCTCTATTTGGTTTTCCATTCCAAATT
>JAQZBX010074259.1:0-14781 GCA_029593785.1 Cabassous unicinctus
TCTATCACACCATAATTGTATCACTGCTTTGGCTGTCTCACAAAAGCTAATGCTTCAAGTCCCCTCATGATCAACCATCAGGTGTTATACACATCATTTTATTATATTCTGTTCATCAGAACATGTTACAAGCTAGAAGAAATGCTGGGGAAATACACTCCACCAGTTAATGGGAAGAGTTGCGAAGTTGGCTTGGACATTTTAAATAAATTAAACTGTGATATATGAATACTTTTTATTTCTTGCTTATCAATACATTTTGTATGATGCTATCAATATAGTGGTCCATTCTGATATTTTGAAGAATATTTAGAATATTAAATCCCCTGGAATTCTAATATGAACAAAAAATGACAGGAGTAAACATGGCCCAGGGCAAAATGCTATTGACTTTTGCTATGTAAAGGTTAATGTATTTTATTTTGCCTTTTCATGGAGTTGGAGAAAAATTCATTCACAAGATCAGAAGTACAAACCAAGTGCTAGAGGTTCTGAGATGTTAATAAATTTTATATTCATGGTGCTGCAATTTTTATTGGGGCTACCACCTGTGTGATATATTTGTCTATAGTCGTATGTTAAAATTCATCTACTTGTTGCATAAGCTAGGATAATTTATTCAATGGTGATATTATGGAGACCCTGAATCTTTTAAAGATATGATTACTATTATCTCTAAAAGTCGTTATAAAATATCAGTTTTCTTCAGATTTTCTGCCTTGTTTGTGATGTGAGGTTTTTTGCAACAGAATCAATAGTGGATATTTCCAGTTACAAATTATATCTGTTCCAAATAAAAATTCAAATAATGGGGAAATAATCAAACACAGTTAAATAGCCAAAATAATCCTCCTCTGAAGGAGTCTTGAACTATAACTCAGTTCATAATGTGGCCTTAAGGAGCATTCACTCTAATTGGAGGATTATGATAGTATTTTAGGTCTTCTTGTATCAGTGACAGGTTAGAAGTTATATTAAATAATCAAAAAAATGTCTGAGTAATCCTCTTTCCCCATTGCACAGTTCCTCTGAAAAATGATCCCTTTCTCAAACTTTCCTTTCTCCTAGGAAGCTCACATATCTTCATGTCATTTGCAATAACCCATTATTCCGTCTGAGTTCCAAGCAGATGGCTTTATAATCTGTGTCAGAATAATGAACCCCAAGTATTTATTTAATATATTTCCCATTTCCAGAATTAATTTCTGCCCATAACCCAAGTCTAACAACCTCAAAATCTATTCCAAGAAAATGTTCTCCCATTTCACAAAGTTCATATTAGTGAAGTCCTACAAAGACATTTGATTTCTTGGCTAATACATGTCAAATTAGAAGCTTTACTTGTTTTAAGCTGAAATTGGACTATATTTATCTGGAAGTATTTTGGGGTGTTGTTTTGATTTTGGGAGTCAACATACTCCTGTTTCAGGTGAAGTCATTGTGTGTTCGAGTCATGGTGATGGTATCCTTTTGGAGCAAGGAAAGGAGACTGATTCTTCTTGCCCAAAGATTCAGATAGTTTGGAAGTTCAAGTTCTGAAGCTTTCTCAAGCAAATCTCTCGATCTCCTCTAGAGTATAAACTCTTCAAAATGATGATGAAGTTCTAATTTGTAGGCTGCACAGGCTTTATTAAAGGGCTTCATTACTAAGTTAGCTTGAAAATGAAAACTTCATACCTCAGTTTCAAAAGGAGATAATTTTCTCATGTTTGTGAAGAGAGATATTTAGTTGGAACTGAACATGTCAGGATCCCCTTACTATATGTATGGCTCCCAACCTGTACTCCAAAATAAGTACTTGGGGATTGTGTCATGCTCTTTGTGAACTGGGACATGAACTTCTGTAGCACAATTGGTCCCTTAAACTGACCTCTACCAATCAATAGAGAGATAAAACACAAAAGAGAGGAATAGGATAAGTAAGGGAACAGGAAAAAAAAGATGAAGGACTGTAAGAAACTTGAGAAGTGTAAGGCATGTTGGACGATTGTCACCAAATCTACTCTTATCAAATCATCTCTTCTGGACACACTTCAGTTTTACCAAGTAGGTAATAACCAAGAATATGCAGGCTATAGCCTTGTAACCCAGTGATATAGACTGATGTCTGTCATTTCAGTCACTGGTAAAGCAAAGGCTTTTTCTTATCTCCTTTTAATCCCTCAACAAAAGTGTTCCCTTCTCTCTCCGTTTTTTTAAGATCTCAAAAACCAACATACTTATTGAAAAGACAGTCAAATTCAATATTTAAAATGTTGTCTCCCTACATTCTTTTGAAAGTAGATGTGCAATTAACAGGAAAGGCAAACAAAAGAGTTAAGAGGAAGTTTAGGAAAGATGGAAGGGAAAACAGGTGAGATAAATGATCCATTTCACTCCTCAAAACTTAAATCATATGTGAACCGCTAATGTCTTCTCTTTTCTAAAGTGTATACATAATTTTATAACAGCAATGTTTACCATGCTGCCCTTCATTTTTAAAGTTTTTTATAGAACATAAACAATAAGCATTGCTAATTCATTTAATTACCTTATCTTTTCTCATGAAAATATTATTAATATGGCAAGAAGAAAATGAAAGTAATTAATATAAGTGGCTTGGAGAATGTGCTTATATCATAAAACCCTGTCATACACAGCTGCAATTCTTGACTATGTGAATATGCATGAATATTAAAATATAAAGTAGGACTTTTTCCTCCCTTTCTCCTGGTATTATTTCAAAGGCCATTTGGTAGAAATGAAAAACTCAAATTATTCTACATTCTTGTTTAACATGATGTCAGCAACTGGGGCCAACTACCTCCCTCCTGGCTAAAAACAGAGACTCATTCAGGAGGCAGTGGCCACTGGAGGTGTGGAGGAAAGGGAAAGGGAATAATAGGTGTAATATGGGGGCATTTGGGGACATTGGATTTATCCTGCATGACATTGCAGTGACGGATACAGGCCATTATTATTCTGTAATAACTTCCAAAATTGCATGGGACAGAGTATAAACTATAATGTCATTGGATTTGTCCTACATGCTGTTACAGGGACGGATACAGGCCATTACATATTTTGTCATAATGTACAAAATTGCACGGGACAGAGTATAAACTATAATGCAAACTATAATCCATGGTTAGTGGGAATGCTTCAATATGTGTTCATCAATTGTAACAAATGTACCATACTAATGAAGGATGTTATTAATATGGGAAAGTGTGGGAGAGGGAGGGATTGGGGCATATGGGAATACCCTATATTTTTTATACAACATTTATATAACCTAAAGTTTCTTTAAAATAAATAAATAAATAAATAAATAAACCCATTCAGAATGACTTTATAATCACACCACCACCTTTTCCCATTCCCTGAACATACCCCATACAGTATAAATAAAAGAATGTGTGGTGAGTATATTGACGGTAATTCAGGGAGTGCAATGTTTCTGGTGAGGTGTGATGGTCTCTGCTTTTGTTCTCATAAGGTGAAAATCACGTTGTCAATCTGCCTGGGCACTCATCTGGAGGCTTTGTGGGAGAATCCAATGCCAAGTTCTTATTAGTTTGATGGCAGAGTTAACTTCTTTGAGAATGCAGAACTAAGGTCCTTCTTTAAATGTCAACTGTCAGTCAGGAGCCTCTCTCATCTCACAAAGGTCACTTGTATTCCTCATCTTCTTACCTTCTCCATCTTCAAACCAGTAGCAGGGGTTGATTCTTGTCCTTCAATTCTCTCTGACTTCTCTTACCATATCTCTCTTAGCTGGAGAAATGTCTGCTTTTAAGAGCTCATGTGGTTTTTAGTGAATGAAGGATAGAAACACATGACATCATCAGAACCCAGGAAACTGCTATGCACATGACTATGCGGGGAACCAACAAGAGTTTGATCATATAAGTATCCATGCAGGCAAGTTACAGCAGAGGCTCATATCACAGTACTAGTGATCAATCAAATCAGGACCAAAGAATGTATGTCTTAGGCTCAGGATAATCTGGCTGCAGAATACAAAATGGACTCTATCGAGGCCAAAGGAACTATCAAGATTTTTGTATTCTCGAGATTTCCGTGTAAAAGAAGGACTTAAGGATCGCTACAAAGAGATCAGCAGTCATAAGGCAGAGAACCAAGATCTTGATGTCACTAAACCATTGTGCAAAACTTGGATTATGTAATCATTGTTGGATATTGCATTCATTGCAGAGTAGCTACAAAACATAGTCTATGGGAGATGATATTTGAAAAAGGAATGTTGCAATGGCCAGCTACTTTGGGAAGAAATATATGGATATTTCAAAAGTCTAGATCAACCGCATGATCACAATAATGAGAAATTTCCACACCAGGGTCCTCAAGTAGAAATGAAAATGATTTTAATTATTCTCTATTTTGAAGGATCCTGTGTCAGTCTTAGCTATATGAGCATAATCACTGTCTTATTCTGTTGTATAGTTTCAGTGCTTATGAGAAAGCACAACTAAGGAATCATCTACAAGATGAAAACATAAGTTAATAATAAAACTTTAAGTTTTGAGTCCAAAATCTCTCCTCTTACGGAGTTTTACCATTTTTACTAGCTTAGAGAATACTTTGTCTCTCTGGGTAGTTTTATCCTCTAGAAAAATGTTATTAATTCTATCTATTGATATTATTTAATTTTTAGTATGTCAGAATAAAAAAAATGATTGTCAATAATAGAGGTAATTTGCTCCATAATAGGTTTCCCTGAGTATAATTTATTTCATTCCACTGTCATATTTTTTGAAACTTGAGAGAATACTTGGTTTAATATTTGAGCCCATTTTTGTCAGTGAGAAACAAGCAACATTCACAAAGGGAAAAAACCTTCAAAAAAACTCAAAACCGTATGCCCCAGACAATTGCTGAAGAATAGTGTGAAAAATAGTGCAGTGAAGAGCACTTTAGGAGTCTAAACTGAATAAATATTTATTACATTCCGTTGCCTTAACTATAGACTTGTCTCTTACCTTTGCTCCCCCTCTTATAATTCCTAGTTGTTTCTACTTATAAATTCAGCTCATGCTATTAAATGTTATTTTTGTAAATTACGATGTTTGTTTGAAGTTCAATTCCTTCCTGTTTCCAATTTTTCTCTGAATACCTTAATAGAGTTTCTAAAGACAGGAGGTCACTAAGGCTATATTTAAGGAAAGTGGAAAGGCATTAACTTGCTATTAATGAGGATATCTTTATGCATTTCAGTTTTCAGTTTAAGCTTTTGTGATAAGCTTCCATAAAACTTTAGGTCATTCATGATTTTTTTCAATAGTTTGCATCCTGTAGAATACATCATATGTGCCATACTGTGACTTCAGTGGAGAGAAGACAAAAATAAAAAGGGACTAAGATTACTTGAAATTCAACTGTGATCGAAGATATAGAGAAAATGCTTTCTGCCAATGACATTTATTCTTCAAAAATACCGTAAAAGCAAAATACAAATGCTGAGAACCTTGAAAATATATTTAAAACACATTTGAAAGACTAAGACATATTTTCTTTATTACGCAAATAACTCCCAAAATCATTAAAAAAAGTGATAAGAAATTGTTTTCAGGTGCATTGCAAAGTAAGAAGTATAAAATAATATGTACACATTTCTGGCCACTTGTACAAATTTATTCAATGCCTGCTTTGTGACAAACTTGTACATGTTATTAGAGACATAAAGTCCAGTGATTTAATAATCACAGTCTTTGAATAACTTAGTCTGAGGGGATGAAATCACAGTATATATGTTTCTATGTATGTTTTTGCTGTTGTTTTTTTTATTTTTATTTTTTGATGTGCTGATTATGAGAAGGTAGTAACCTAAAACAAAATAGCTCCTGGGAGAAACAATGCTAGAGTTGAATCTTGAAGCATTAGTCACATTTAAGGAAATTAACAAAGATAGTGCAGGATGTGGCAGTGGCTCAAGCAATTGAGTTCCTGTTTACCATATGGAGGACCTGGGTCTGATCCCCGGGACCTCCTGGTAAAAAAAGGAAAAAGGCATCCCAGACCTGTGAGGTGAAGAGAGGCACAGTCTACAGTGTGGCAAAGTGATGCACCAAAAAGTCCATGACACAATCAGATAGAGAAAAGAAGAAGAAGAAGAAAAAAAGATATATGAAAGAGACTAGCACAAGTGCCCAAACCACCTCAGCATCATTAAGACAACTCTCCCAGACACGGGTTCATTTTCTAGAAATGAACCAGCTGCAACTCACCCTCTTTGAGCCCACATTATCTATCTTACTTTCTGTCTTTGGAAATCGAATCAATTTTTTTATTCCATTTCTCTAGGAATATTTGATATGGTTGATCTCTACCTTTCCAGTTAACTTTACCTGGGATTTTTGCTCCAAATCCCCTTGGTAGTACAGTTCATAAGAGCCAGAGGTCAATCTACCCTTATCTGAAAATTTAACTTCATTTTCTAATTGGTTCAAACCTGCAAAATCCAGCTTTCCATACTATCTTCTATTTCTGGAACTCAATTTTCACACTGGGTCAAGGGGCAAGGTGAACGTTGGCCATTATGTTCTTTAATTTAATTTTTCCTCTGGCTGTGAATCCATGTAAATAGTACCTATGGATGAGATTACTTCAGTTATTGTCTGACCAGCTGAATTAGGATGGGTCTTGGTCCTATTATTAAAGGCCTTATAGAGAAGTTCACAAAGAGAGAAAGTGAGAGGGACCAGGAAGAAGCTGGAAGTCACAGGAAACTGGAAGGGAAAGGAGAAGCCAGGAAAGGCTTCCATGTGCATTTTAATGTGACAGAAAGCCAAGGACTAAGGATCCCTGGCAAACAGACCCATAGCACCACAGTTTTCTAGAAGAAAGTATTGCCTTGATGATGCCTTGATTGTGGACTTGTCTTAGCCTCAAAATCTTGAGCCAGAAAGTTCTTGTTGTTTAAGTCAACCCATTACATGGTATTAGATTTAACAAACAGGTCAATAAAACACTTATCCTCATATATTGACTCTTAATTTTGACATAATTTCATTCTTACATAAACACTTAAAAATTTTTCATTGCTAAGATATGGTGTCCCAGAATTTAAAAATTAATACTTCAATATTCTAGGTTTAATTTGATTATAAATACATTTTTTTAAAAGGAGGTACTGAGGATTGAACCCAGGACCTCGTACATGTGAAGCAGGCACTTAACCACTGAGCTGCAAGCATTTAACCACTGAGATACACCCACTTCCTTGTAAGTATTTTTGAACCATGCAAATCCTTCCAGGTTTTTTCTCCTATATAGATTCTTCACATTCTTTTACTTTATTGCTATTTTTTCATTTACATTTTAGTTCATTTATTTTATTCTCTACTGTCAACCCTCATTTATTCATCTGAAAAGCAAATGACTACAGAAAGCTAAACAGTCAGTGTGTGTTTTTTGTTTGTTTTGTGTGTGTTTTTTGGCATGTATTTGAGTGTGTATGTTTGTGCTGTTGTGATGAAAGAGAAGATTAGATAATTTTATGGTGGATTCATGACATTTCCCTTGTCTATTAAATATGTGGCCCTCCTCATGTGAAACTACATCATAGACACTGCACTTCTTAATCTCACAGTAAGAAAAGTAAGTGAGAACAAAAAACTCGTGGAATTTTCCTGAGTTTATTTTTTAATCATTTTTCACAAAAGGTTACAATTGTTATTGTTAAGTTTCGTTAAGTTTTGCACAATTAATCACAAGCAGCATCTGAAATGAAATACAAACTTGTATTAGTTACTAAAGATGTGTAGAGAAAAATTGTGCTGAATTTTAGGACACTAAAACCAATTAATATAAAAGTTCATGAAAAGTCCCATAGCAGAAACAGTCAAGGTGCTGCTGCTAAACTGCTCTGCCCTCTAATGGTACCAAAGGAGCATTGACAATTCTAACTTGGAATTCTAGGCATCCCTTCAATTTGTGCAGGTCAAATAGAAAGAGAAAACAGCTACTTGCTACAACATGGGTTCTCCTTACTACTACTATCTGAAGACAAATATCGTGGACACTCTATAAATGCCCATAATAATTTCATTCATTTCACTTACACAATATATCTTTAAATAGTATAATATACTATTATTTGCCTTCAAAACAGGTTCTTTTTTTCTGGTTTTCATTCTCATGCAATATGTTGTTCCTCTGCAGTATATCCATATTATTATTTAGTCTTGATGATATACATTATTTTAAATTCCATGCTCTTAGATTTAAAAAATTCTGTGGCTGCAGCTTCTATTCACCAATCATAGCAAATATGATGAGGCTGACTGTAATACTATATTGAATATACCCCATAAATAATCTTCCAGTTATGTTAACACAAGCAACAATGAGAATAATATACCTTATAATATAAGTACATTCCCCAAAATTTCTGATTTAAAAATATGGACCTTTTTAAAGACAAACTAGTGATAAAGTGGAATGGATGGACTTGGTACATACACTGTGTTCCCCTCACCCAGAGGCATTCAAGAAGAAGAGCTGGATACCTATGTGGAAGTGGATCATAAATGAATTAAGTCTTTAATATTTTACAGATGCTCAGAAGTTGGAAAATCTTTTGTTTAGTAAATATCTTTTCTCTTAATAAACCAGTGTGCATATTCAGAGTTAGTAAATCAATTTCACGGTCAGCAATGCCAGAACAGAGCTTTCAAGAAAAGAATAATTCAGGCTGATGTCAGAATAGTTACCAGGGTGAGTTTAGAACACAGAAAAAAGTAAGCCCATCAGGTGCATTTGATATTAGAGTACATAGGGAGAGTCAGGCTTATGCTCTAGATATGGTATGACTTGGGAGGCAGAGAATATGTAAAGGAAAGTCTCTTAGTCCATAATTATATTAATTAAACTGACATTTTTCTCTGATGCAAGAAATGGTGTCTTGTCATTCAACATCTGTGTGAACTAGAAAAATGTTCAGCCCACAACTGTATATACAATTGTATGTTCTTCCCAAAATAATTGCATACTATCATATTTGATATATGTACCGATTTAATAAAACCATGATTCAGTAATTGGCAATTGAAGTCATTCGTGATTTCTGAGGTAATTTTAATACTCCATAACTTTTTTATGGCATTTTTCACTTCTGCATTCCTTAGTGTGTAGATGAGTGGGTTGAGAAAGGGAGTTCCAATGGTATAAAATACTGCCACCATCTTGTCTATGGGGAAAGTGGTTGGGGGTCTTGTATACATGAATGTACATGGTCCAAAAATGAGAGTACTACAATGATGTGGGAGGTACAAGTTGAGAAGGCTTTTCTCCACACTACTGCACTGTGGTTTCTCAATGCACCGTATGTATGTATGAAATCATCAGAAGCATGAAGCAACTTGAACAAATAACCCCACTATTGGACACCAGCAGTAGATTGATCACATAAGTGTCCACACAGGAAAATTTCAACAAGGGCTGTAAATCACAGCAATAATGATCAATCAAATTGGTTCCACAGAAAGGCAATCTCAAGGCCAGGACAATCTGATATAGAAGGTATGAAAGACCCTATCCAGGCAAGAATAATCAAGATGGTGACCTGCTGGCTCATGATGTTTGGGTAACGTAAGGGCTTACAGATGGCCACATGTCAATCAACATCAATGAAGATAAGAACAAAGATATCTATGCAGTCCAATAAATGTAGTGTAAAAAATTTCTGTCATGCAGTCATTGTAGGATATGATTTTCTCTGCAGTGAGAGCATCCACAATTAGCCGAAGGGCAATGGAAGTTGAAAAGCAGATATCAGCAAAAGACAAGAAAAATAAGAAGTACATGGGACTTCCAAATGTCCGACTGGACTTAATGGTCACAGTAGTAAGCAAATTCCCCACCACGGTTCCTGCATAGAAAATTAAGAAGATTAAAAACACCATTTTCTGTCTCAAAGGATCTTGTGTTAATCCTAACAGTATGAATTTAATAATACTGCTGTTTTGTTGCATTGTTTCAGAGGAATTTGGGGAAAGACAGGTTACAAAGAGTTAATCTGTAAGGAGAAAATAATTAATTTTATAAAAAAGCACATTTGGAGCTTGAATATATGCTTGATCATGGAACTTCTCCTTATAAGTGGATAATCAGTTACCTTTCAGCGTATTGATATTTTTCTGAATGAAATAAAGCTCATAATACTTATTAAAACTATTTATCTGATTGCATAGGAAAGTGCATTAGGAAATATTTTAAAAGTCAATGACCTTTCAGACATAATAAACATTAATTTTCTGGATTCAGCACAAGTAGATAATTTCCTGATCTGAATTTCTTTCTTCAGTTTTCAACAGGACCTATCAATATTAGAGGTAGTGTTTTACAAAAATAGAGAAAATTCATGCATAATTTACTTTAGCTTTCAAACTTGTTCCCGGTTCTAATGCAACCTCACTTTCAATTTTGTACTTTTTTTTATCATACCATGTTGTCCACAGTTAAATTTTTCTCCTTATTCATTATTTTCTGGATCTCTCATCAATATTTCCTAAGATAATGAAGACACTGAGACCATCTATAGTTAAGGAAAAGGAGAGAGGGGCATTTTCCCTAAATTAGAATATTCTTTAAAAATTCAGGTTTACAGTTTAAGCACCAGTGATGTAAAAAAAGATCTGAGTGATAGCTGAAACTTATCAATAGAATTTTTGTCATTTCTATTATTGAGTGTCCCATATTCTAATTAAAGGGAAGAGAAGACAGAAACAAAAAGTGAACCTATTACTTATTTATTTATTTATTTATTTATTTATTTATTTATTTATTTATAACTAGCTATATGGCAGTCACTATGCAAGTTATTTTATGTACATAGCTACATTTATTGCCCCCAACAATAACATAGTCAAAAGTAAAATAGTGTGAAATTAGTAAAATATGTTTGCAACAAAAAAGAATAATTTCTTGAGTGATAAAGAGATTTCACAAATCAGTAGTAAAAATGAAAACCCAAATGAATAATGAGCTACAGAACCATTTTTACAAGACATTTCTCTTTACCAAAATAATTAAACATATGAAAAGATAATCAATTTCATTTATAGTTAGATAAATGGAAATAAAAATTCCAATTAGATACACATTTCATCTATTATATTAGTAAAATGATCTTTTGATGAATCTTTGTTAATATGTAGTGCTGGCAAAGGTGTGGGAAACCGTCAATCTCATAAATTTTAGGTATGAGTTTTTCTGGGTACAGTCTCTTAGGGGCTGATTTCCAACATCTTTACTATTATAACTGCACAGAGAAATCAGACCAGTGATTTAATTTCCTAGAGATGCACTTACTCACATGTACAAAAACAATCATGGCAGGTTGTAATAGTTTATAGCTGTTTGTACCACAGAAAAACTTATCCAGTTGGTAAAAGTCCAGTTTAAGTACGGCCTTTTGATGAGGTTACTTCAGTTAAGGTGTGACCCATCTCATTCAAGATGAGACTTAATCTTCTTACTGGAATGCAGTATAAATGGAATTGAGAGAAACAGAGAGAGAGAGAGAGAGAGAGAGAGAGAGAGAGTGAGAGACATAGAAACAACTACTCATTAATATGTGCCCTTTCTTAATATTTGAAAATATATCATATTTGTGCACTGCATTAAAAAAAGATTTTTAAAATCTTATCTTAGCTAATGATGCGATTAGATATTTTCTGTGGCATGTCACTGGGACCTCAAAACTGTCTTTTTCATTGGCAATAAGAACAGCAATACACTTAGGGAGCTTGGGTAGGATCGTGAATCAGATATAGACATAGTTTTCATTCTCAGTGCCCTTAACATCACACACCACTGCGTTGTCATTAACTGAAGGTTCAAAACATTCTTGAAAGTTTTCCAAATATATTTTTTTGTGAAAACTCTTTAACAAAAAGAAGTGAGAAAATGTTTAAAGTTTCTATCAACTAATTAATTAGGTAAAGATAGAGATATAAATGGATAGATGCTAAACTGACAGACATGCACACAGGTGTAAAACTCATGTAATTGATATACAGTGGAAGTACAGTATGTCAAGACTTCTTGTTGCATGTAACTATGAATCTTGTCATCCAACAAGCCAGGCCACGGGGTCATTGTGACACCAGGGTGATGGGGTGGGAGGAATAGAATAGATCAAACAAGGGGTATTTAGTCGTCGGTGGAAATGTTCTTCATAAACATACAGTGATGGACACAGGACATGGTAAATATCATCAAAATTTGTAAAAGTGTACAGCCTTAAATGTAAACCATAGTGTAAACCATTGACAATGTTTATAGCTATGTTTCATTATTTGTATGTCAGGTATAACAAAGCCACCATCCACATATAAAAAGGTATTAATATGGGGGGAGGAATGGGGGAGGATGTTGGGTATATGAGAGTCTCCTGTATTCTGTGTGTGACTTTGCTGTGACCTAAAAGGTCTTTGAAAACAAAATGAAAAATAGGGAGACATTGGGGAATGAGAGGCAGAAGGTGCCACAGTAGAAACTGGACACCAGATATTGCAGTGATGAAAGGCAAAAGGTCAAAAATTTTTTTTTATATTTTTCATTTTTTTACTATCCCAATCTTTTAATTTAATTTAATTTATTTCTTTTAATTTTCATGTATGTTATCTCTTACATTTAAACTTATTATTATTTCATTTTCCTATTAATTGCATTCAGCTATTGTAATGGCTTCATCTTTGAAGAAGCTTTGGATCAGGAAAGGGTTACTACTGAGACAGGGGAGGATCGTTGGTGTGGGGTGTCAGGGAAAAGGGGTGCATGGGAGGAAGTTCATCTGAGCATAAATATAAGGTATATAAAAATGTTCAACTGTTCATGAGACATTGTCACAGTGGGTTGAGAATCACTCAGTTAATGAGAGATTCCTGAACTCCCATCCTGGAGCGCTCTGCCACATTCTCTAAGGGAGCAGCAACAGACACCCAAGTGCAGGGGCAGTGACTGGTGAAGGAGGATGATCCACTGATGAGAACTTATATTGATGTATAGCCTTATGAGTCTTTGCTCTTGAAATTGAAACTTAGCCTATTGTTATGGGGTGCCTAAGGTTTGCCACCAGAGAGCCTCTTTATGGCTCAAATGTGGCCTCTCTCTAAGCCAAACTCAACATATGAATGCATTACCTTTCTCCCAGCATGGGACATGAATCCCGGGGATGAGCTTCCCTGGGACCAAAGGATTGCTAACAAGCGCCAACTGGCAATGTGACTGAAAAATGACCTTGAATAAAAGGGGGGAAAGGGTAAAGACAAATGAGCTTATACGGCTAAGAGACTTCAAAATGAGTCAGGAGGTCATCCCAGAGGTAACACGCACATCTCAGTAGGATCTTATAGAATTCCAAAGTGGATATCACCCCAAAGTAGTGGGGCTTCTGAGGACTCTGGAGACACCCAGGTCCTATGTCAGGGCAGATAAATCTGGAGTTTGGTGTCTTGCCAGTGGGTCCTACTTTGGAGTTTGTGGTCCTGAGAGTGACAAAGTTGGACTCAACTATGTCTTCCTTGCACATGGCTCATCTGTCCCTTCTATTCAAACCTATACTTGGTGCAGGAATTTGTAGGTGTATGTCCAGAGACTTGAGTCTTTGGGATGTCCATGTTCCAGCTGGGCCCAGAACCTCGATGGAGCAACAAATCCTACTCTACAGCTCACTGGACTCACCCAGGACAAAAGGCAGGGAGATGATGATGGAAAACGGCCATCCCAGGGAATGGAGAGAGTCTGCAGCTGCAGGCAGGATAATCCCATCCATCTTCCCCATGGGATATAAGCCCCCTCTCAATTGGAAGTGGATTTGACATCATCATCGCAGACTCCTCAGGTTTGGGGGAAGAGCTGCAAACTAGAGTGGACTTACTGGTATTCATCTATAGACATATTGTGATTCAAGCAATGGAAGAAATTACAACATTGGTGTAAAGCCAGTGGCCACTGGAGGCTCTGGGGTCAGAGAGAGGGAAAAGCAGTTGTAATATGGCGGCTTTTTCAGGACTTGGAAATTGTCCTGAGTGACATTGCAAGGACAGATATAGGCCATTTTATATCATCACATAACATGCAGAACTGTGTGGAAAGAGTGTGGTCTATAATGTGAACTATGGTCTATGCTTAATGGCAAAGCCCCAGGATGTGTTTATCAATTACAATTAATGTGCCACACTAATGAAAGATTTTTATGTGGGAGGTTGTGGGAGGTGTGGGAGGTGGGGTGTATGGGAATTCCTATATTTTTCGTGTAACATTTATGTAATCTAAGTATCTTTTTTAAAAAAATTAAATAAAAAAAGAAATTAAATACAAAAAAAATGTAAAAAACTAAAAATAAAATAAAATTAAAACACTGGAATATTAAAAAAATGAAATATATTTAAAAAAAATTTTTTTTGACATTTTGTCTTTCATCCCTGCAATATCTGGTGTCCTGTCTGTACCATGGCACCTTCCCCCACCCATTTCCCAGTTTCTCAGTATTTTTCATTTTGTTATCAAAGAAGTTTGAGGTCACAGCTAAGTCACACACAGAATACCGGAGACTCTTAGACCCAACATCCTCCCATTTTCCTTCCCCCCATACTAATACCTTTTTATATGTGAACGGTACTTTTGTTATAACTGATATACAAATAGTGAAACATATCTACTAAACATGGTGAATTGTTTACATTATAGTTTGCATTTTAGATTGTACACTTTAAAAAATTTTGATGACATTTACCATGTCCTGTGTCCTTCAATTTAAGACCATGTATAACA
>JAQZBX010074260.1:0-14784 GCA_029593785.1 Cabassous unicinctus
GAGCAGGAAGATAATAAGTGAGCTTTCCTCAGAGTGCTAGGCAACCTTTAAATGCAGGTGGTCTGCTCAAGGAACCATCTCCTATGATTGGGAGTTATAAGAAAACCAGTAACAAATAGAGCCAAGAAAAGATGCCTGGATCCAAAAGATAGGAGGCTTTGTGCAATTTAAGGATGAGCAGAAAAATTATATCATCTCGCTCTACTGATGCTCATTATCATGGTACAGCATTACAGCAACTTATGGGACTAGCTCTTCAAAGAGTGGTAAATATGCCCCAATTAAAGATCTTAATATATATATATTTTTAAAAGTGACATCTATAGAAACAAAATATCTAATTAAATATTTTAATATGGATATGCCCTACCTATCATGTAAATTACTCTAACTGTGGCAAGGCTAACTCACTTAGCTCACCATACTACTTCATTCAGCTCGTCCTGACATAGGTTCCTGGGCCAGTCTTCTCAAGTATTTGCTTCATCATAAAGTTCCTTTTATTTAAACAATTGTCAAATATTAATAATAATACAGGATTAAGGTGGTTAATTAACTGAGAAATTATAAGGAAAACACCATTATTAGCTATAAAATACAGCATTCAGCAGAGAAAATGTAAAGAGTAAGAACATAGATGCCTATGCTTCTAAATAGACCAAACAACCCAGCTCCATTTGAGTCAAAGAAGAAAAAAAGGATGTGTGAGGGGCACGGGACAGAGTATTGAAGACTTTTATTCTAGCATCCCTAAAGTTAGCTGTGGAAGTAAAATTTTCTACATTTAAAGAGTTTTATAAATTACATGAGTTGCAATTTTCATGAAAGTCAGAATTAAATGTTTTGCACAGGAAAACAGATATGCTTAAGCAACATATATTTGCACAAGGCCACCAAATGTCATGGATTTTAGTAACAAATGAAAAAGACCCAAAGTCTATGGCAGACTGAGCAAAGATTTCATTTGGATGTTCTGTAAGCCCAAGATTGTAAACTATTCTTACTATACAAAACCGCTAGTTATATAGAGAGTTTTATAAGAACTCTAGTGCTTCTAGTTGGCATATCTACTTTTTAATGTATGGAAATTATACAGACATTTGTGAAGAGGTTGTGCAAAACTATTGTATTTAGAAAAATGGCACAAAGTGAATTCCATAGTTGATACACATGCACACTTCATTCACATCTTCAACAACAAAAAGTGTTCTAACCCTACAGAACTGAATAAGAATACTAGCTTCAATAGCAGCTGTTAAGCACTACAATCACATAAGTTACACCAGAATGGGCAAATATTGCCCAAGTAAAATTCTATTATAAAAGCTGAAAAAGTTTTAAGGCCATTCAAGTTCAAGCATAGAGATACAAGTCTTTCAGTGTTCCATCTATTTGTGTTTGAAATATTTTATCTTTCTCCCATCTTGTGTTCTTAAGCTACTATTTTACAAAACCTGAAAGAAATCAATCCAATAGAGGTTATATTAAATAAGAATAACATACAGGGATATCATCAAATTAAGTAAAGAAAATCCAAAACATTAAAACTGTAAAACTTGTTATTTGTTGGAACCAGCCATTACACTAGGAGTTAGGTAATATATAAAATTATTTTCAAGTAGATTACTCTATGTTGCTCTAATATGTCCTTTTCATCAGTACACTGTTAAACTAATTAAAACTCTACACATGTATAATTCCTTACAATGGCAGCACATACCGCAAAGCTGTCAGTATCAAATGACTCAGTGATTGAAAGGAAATTAAAAAGCCAGTAAGTAACATATTAAGGAGAAATATTGGGAGTTAGAAGAGTCATGCAGTTCAGTTCTTTTAATCAGACAGCCAGTCTCCTAGCAACAACGGATGGTTTCCCCTGAGGAAGGTGCTGTGGAGTGGGAATGTGACCAGTGACCTCCATCTTTTCGAAGGCGGGGTCTGCACTAGGAAGCTGCTTGTCCTTCATTTTTGCTTTAGCCATGTACTACTCACCAGAAGTAAAATATTTTTGCCCTTTCTGTAATTTTTTTTTTTTTTTAAGAAATACGAAACTCCAAACTTTTGCCCCAGATGAGGAGACGTTGCTTTTTAATTTGACTTCTTCATGTTTTTCTGGAGGAGTCACTTTATCTTCCATTTCCTCTGCTCCTCCGCGGAAGCTGCTTCCGGGATTTCAGAGGTCACTGTGCTCCTCCTTCATAGTGCAGCTTTTCCAGCTCTGCTATGCGGCAACACTTCCTTTTTTCCTTCTCACTGTATATAATTTGACATGGTAACTGTAAACATCTTTAGTAATCTGGGCTGTGCAGTTATTAAGTTATGGTTAGATAGTTTCTGTAAGACTTGTATGAATAAAAAGGTTTATATATTTGGATGATATAGAAATAACAATCTGCTTAAATCAGTTAACTTAAATATCTTTTAAATAATCTTAAATTTTATTTTATTTCTTATTTTAGTGTATTGGTTAGGGCAAATGCGGATTTTAATAATGAGCATACTTTATTTGTTCCTGATTTTAACGGGCACCATTTTAGTAGATATGTAATTGAATTAAGAAAAATGTTATGTAAGTATAAATTTTCATAGTTTGGAATGTACATGTTTTCACAAGTCACAAAAGCAACAGGTCATAAATACAGCTGTAGATTTCCACAAATTCAAAAAATATCTTGAACTTTAATTTCCTCTGATGAGATCAACTGTACACTAGTTATTTCTGAGTATACTTTATAACTCCAACGTTTGTCAATCATTCAAGTACATTTCAAACCCATTCTGGATTTGCCATACACCTCTTCAAAGACACAGAAGTGTTTTTGATAAGTTCCTTTCAAAGTAACTTGTTTCAGAAGGGGAGAGGAGAGGGAGGAGATGTGGCCCATGGATACTCTCAAATAGTCTCACTCAATGTGCGCAATCACCAATCCTGGTTATTCACCTTGGGACCAGTAGCCATAGACTCCTCTGTATCTTGCCTGCTCTAGCCACCCTGACATTCTGTTGTTTGGTGGTGGATCCATGAATTCCTTAGAGTAGAATTCCTTCTGAATATGGAGGCTCTTTCTCAATCCAATACCTCTTCATCCTGTAGGGGAATATGCTTATGATGATTGTTCTTCTGTGATATTTTCAGAAACTGTGGGATTCATGGGCACTTCACCATGTTGTCTATGCCCAATTGCCCTTATTTATCCCTCCTATTTTCTCCTGCACTTTTGCAGAAGGCAGATCTGTTGAACCACATCCAGACTACCAGGTGGGATATGAACCACAGTGACATTTACAGGACCATATGTTCTCAAAGAGGTGTGCTGTCTATAAATCTTGCCATTTTCAGGGCAGTTCATAGATTTCTCTGTTCTCAAGAAGACAGGAATAGCATAAATGCGATACTCTTGATTAACCTTAAATTGACTTCTGCTTCCCTCCAGATTGTCATGGAAGTAGCAAGAGGAAGGTCTCAATTAAACTTGATGCCTTCATATTTTAATAAGTATACATTTATTTATATATGTGTGAAAGAATTATAGTTTTGGGAAATAATTAAAGAATGTGATGCTTTAGTTGTCCCTTTCTCCTCTAATGTCCCTTCTCTGAAGCTATGGAAAAAGGGAATAAAGTCTCAGAGAAACATAAAAATTTCCATGGATGTAACTCTTTTAATAAACATTATCACCTTATTACGTAGTATGATATTAATGAATGTTTAGAGCAGTGTGACTGTGAATGTTCAGGAACTTCTGCAGCTGGAAATTTTGTGGAAAATTCACTGTGAAAGAATTAGTGTAACCAATTTACTAGTATTTGAGAGGAAACTTCCTAAGGGGCACACTTTCAATTTTATTCATTTATTTACTCACTATTGAAGTGCATACTATGTACTGTGCCTGCAAATCACTCCATATAAAGAAAGAATAAAGGATATCCCTGCTCATAAAGAACTCACCTACAGAAATAAAGAAAAGCCATATATGAAGATGAAGAGAAGTAAATATTCCCAAGTTTTCTGGGTTCTATGCTTTAACTGTTATAAAACGATAAAAAAAAAATGGTCATGAGGAATCAGACTAGAAACAAGAGAAGGAACCAATAATTTCATAAGAGGAAAGTGTAATTGTTATGCCTTTAGCAAAAGTTTAAATATTTCAGTATGTCTCTCAAATAGGGGGCAAGATTCAAATCACACAGTACTTCTGTGAAATATCAATGAATGTGAAATGTCTCCTTTAGTAATAAAGCCTCAAAAACATCTTTAACAGGCAATAGTATAAGCAACTCTGCTGCTGAGAGAACACGATGTGGCTACTAAATACAAAAATGGCTGGAATGAAGCAGCAATAGTTTGGGAGCCTTCTTAAAACCTATATTATGGGTGCAGATAGGGATTATCAATATTAGGCATAGATGACAGTCATAGGATAGGTTGAATGGGTAGAATCCAATTGATTCTAGAGTCATTGAATCGAACAGCCAGAAGTGAGGAGTTACACATAAAATCCAGTAGCCAATTTGGACAATCATGTATAGGAAGAAAATTATTTTAAGATAATTTTTTAAAAAAAGATGTTTTGGGCATTCTGATATTTTATAAAGTAAATATATAAAAGGCAATGTGTAACACAAACTGTATTATTCAGCCAAAGGGGTGCTGATGCAAAATAACGGAAATCTGTTTGCTTTTATAAAGGGTATTTAGTGTAGAAGCTTACAGTTACCAGGCCATAAAGCATAAGTTACTTCCATCACCAAAGACTGTTCCCCTGTGTTGGAGCAACATGGCCACTGACATATGCAAGGGTTCAGCCTCTCTCTTCCTCTTAAGGCTCCGTGGTCCCCTCCAATATCAGCTGTAGGCTGGGATGTCTCTTCTCTCTCCCAGGGCTTATTTCTCTCCAGGCTCAGCTGCTCTGCTCTCTCCACAAGGCCAGCTATAAACTATCAGGCAAACAGCTCATCTCTCTTCTCAGGTCCTATCCAGTGTCTAATGCAGCCTTCTCTCTTTCCTCATGTATCTGCTTCTCTGTGTCTTTACTTCCTCTTGCTCCACATCCAACACTCTTACTAACTTCTCTGCCATGCAGTTTTCATTTTGAGTCCCCATCCACCAAGGGGCCAGGGACTCAATGTCCTACTGATGTAGCCCAATCAAAACCCTAATCATAATTTAATCAAGTAAAAGTGAAACCTCTGAATTTAACACAATCTAATATGCCCAGAAGAACAGACCAGTTTACAAACACAATCCAATATCTATTTTTGGAATTCATAAATAATACTAAACTGCCACACAAGTCTAGAAGTCAAGCATTTTAGATTTAATATATTCATTCAAAGAAGACATTTTTAATTGGTATTCATAAATATATATATGTAGTCAGTTGAGAGAGATTCCTCAAGGATAGCATTATTTAGGGAAAGAGAGGAATTACCTACCACCAGTTATGGAGACTTGGATAGAGGGTGATAACTAGTAGGTAAACACAATAGGGGGCCTCATGCAAAATATGTGAAATTAGCATCTTAAAAGGAATTGTTTAAAAAAATCCATATCCCTTTTTTTGTAAAATATAACCAAATGAATTAATGTTGAAACACCAGGAAGAGACTAAATGTTTCAATAAAAAGAAGAGTAATACAGGGACAGCTTGTCACCAAAGATATCCAAATTTAAGAGGAAGATTATTCAGTTGTACTCTCTGTTTTCTCTCTGCCTTTCTCTTACTCAGGACAGAAGAATTGGAATCAATTCAAATTGAGTCATCAAAATAATCACATGATACACTGACATATCATCATTAAACAAGTTACTTAATTTGTTTGATTTTTTCACTAAGAAAAGCTGTAACTTTTTAGACAAAACAAGCCTGCATAGTCATGGTCCAAGGTAGTTTCCTATTTCTGTTTCTTCACTTATTATAAACATAGCATAATAAAATTTCAAGGGGAATGAAAAATATCTAATCAGACAAGAGTGACACAATTCATCCTCAGGGGCTTTTCAGATACCCTGGAATTTAAATTTGTAGTCACCTTATTTTTCTTGTTTGACTACCTGTTTTGCCTCCTGGGAAACGTTTCCATCATCATAGCCCTGATCAAGGAAAGCCGTCTCCACTCTCGCATGTATTTCTTCCTAAATAACTTATCTTTTCTGGACATGTGCTACACCTCTGTCACCATTCCCAAGGCCTTGGTGACTTCCCTCTTGGGCTCTGGGGTCATTTCCTACCTGTAGTGTGTAGCTCAGCTTTATATGCTTATGACATTTGGTTCTACTGAATGCTTTCTGCTCACAGCCATGGCCTATGACCGGTGTTTGGCTATTTACAGGCCCGTGCTTTATGCTTCCATGATGAGCCACAAACTCTGCTCTGAACTGGTAATCATGGCCTGGGTCACTGGAGTCATATAATCAGCCCTCCACACAGTCAATACCTTCTCCCTCCCCTTCTGTGGGCCCAATGTAATTGAGCATTTCTTCTGTGACATTCCTCCTGTCATGAGACTTTCCTGCACTGATTTCCACATCTATGAGGAAGTGGGCTTTGCTGTCAGCAGATGCATCATCATGAGCTCCTTTGCCCTCACAATTGTGTCCTGTGCCTACATCATCTCCGCAATTGCTCATATTTCCTCTGTGGATGGTAGGTGGAAAGCATTCTCCATCTGCTCCTCTCATCTAACTACAGTTATTTTGTTCTATGGAATTGGAAGTTTTACTTTCTTGAGACCTGCCTCCCAATACTCCCCAACCCAGAGTCACCTGGTCTCCATTTTTTACACCATTGTCACACTTACCTTGAACCCTGTTATCTATTGTCTGAGGAACAAAGACATGAAAGGTGCTTTGCAGAAACTGTATTGTTAAAGCAAGCATTAAGTATTAGAAAGTTAATAATTGTGGATTCTTCAGAAGTTCAATGACTGTTATTGGATTGAGCCTTAATTCATTACTCGTCATCCTTTTGTCCTGATTTTTTGCACTGGTGACCAGGCCACCTGCAGGATATCTCCCCATGCCATTGCATTATTGCTTCTCTTCCCTTTCTAAACAATTCTTCTCCCTAGTGCTTAATTGGCTCCTCTAACTTAGCAACATGTAAATATTGATATTTCTTCATATTCTACCATGATGTCATACTTTTGAAAAAAATATCCTTCTTTTACCTAGTATTTCTGGGATAATTCATATCACTTCTTAGCTTTAATTTTTACTGTCAAATCTTTATCATCATTCTCAAGTAATGACTCCCATTCCTGTATTTACAACTTTCTCATCAACATGTTTATGCAAATATGCCATCAGCACTTCATTTTTCACACATCAAAAATGTACTTATAACTTCCCCTCAACCACTAAACTGCCTTGTTGTTCTTACTTCATTTGTTCAGGTAGTACCATTGATTGTCCAATTTACCAGGCTAAACTATTTTTAAGTATTTCATTTCAACTTTTTTCTTTATTTCTTTAAATATAATTGCTCTATAAATTCTCTTTTTTCTTCAGAAGTATAACAGTGATCTCATATATGAAATCTTTTCTCAGTGCAGAGTACTTTTTCTCTTTTCTGGAATCAACTATGATGGTTTACTTCAGTGATTTTCAAGAATAATTTATTTTCCATGAGAGTTGTAGTTTTCATCTAAACAGCAGTTACTATGTTAATCTTCCAATTAGGATCAATCAAAGTGCACATTAATGTGGCAAAGTGGTCTTCGTGGTGAGCACATGTCTCTCCTCCTCCCATACAACCATTTTTTCTGATGGGAAACCTTGGTTAAATACTTCAGAATCCCTGGTGAATAATAGGAATACTATTCTGGTTCACCTTCCAGCTAGTCCTCCTCTTCATAGCTTTGCCAACAAAGGTGCAGGTTATTCTTCTAAAATGTGGATTACCACATTCCCTGAAAGAAATAAAGTCCTTCAATCACTTTCGCCACTTTGGTGATGTAAAAACTATGTTTGTGGCATGATTTGTGCTACCTTTCATCATATAAAACTCATTTGCATTTATCCTCACCTTCATCCACACTCTCAACCCATTACATCTCAAGACATGCAGGACCATTTCTTCATTTTGTACTTTACAGTAAGCACTACTTGGAAAACTCATCATTATTTCCTATAGAATTCAAATGTCAATTTCTCTGCACCATGCATATTATTTTCTGTGATAATTAGCAGATCATTTTCATTTAAAGCATATAGTACTTTAAATGTTCTCCAAGATATGACATACTTGGCTGATTTGTTTTTGTTCATTTTATATTATTGCCTTCCAGTAGACAACAAGAACCCCAGGACTAGATATCATACTTCTACTTCATTTCTCCTTTCATACATTTCATGTAGAAATATATGTTTAAAAATATTGTCAGATCATTATCTCTGATGCAATATTGTTACATTTAAATGGGTCTGTATTTTCTATTCTGTAAATACATAAGAAAATGTTGTCTATATTTGTGGGTTCACAACTAGACAGCACATTATTATTTTTCTACTTTCAAAAACCAAATTATTTTCTGCTTACATTGGCAATTAATCTGATTCTTTAGTATTCCCTCATCATTGTATTCTCTATCCAATATATTCTCCTTTTGCCTCTTTCATTCATTAAATAATAACAAGTTTACACACAATTTAAAGATTTAGTGCAAAGGTGATCTTGGCTTTTGAGTGGTTCACCTGTAATGTCAGAATTACAACTCATTTTGAATGTCAGGTACTGTATTATTTGTTATGTATTCCAAATGAGACTCAATCTCCCCAAGGTAATTAAATCCTGGATGCCCAGTGCTTTTATCAGAATGAAACTTCTGCCATGGTTAATTTTTCTTATATCTGGTACAGTTATATTCCTTTATTCAGTTTCATTTTTTTATGACCACAATTTGACTTTCTATCAGGGAAATGTTAACTTTTCATTTCTGGAATCAATAATCTTCAAAGTGGGAGTGTATATTTGCCACCCTGAATTATTTTTGAATAGTGAATATCCTCTAAATTTGGAACTATATGTCCTCCAATCTGCCTGCTTCTATTTAAAGGTCCAAGGAGATGATTGTGGACAACGCCCATCCCAAGAAACAGAGTATTTGCGACTGTAAGCAAGATAGTTCCATCCATCTTCCCCACGGGATCTAAACTTCCTCTCAATTAGAAACAGAGTTGGCATCACCATCCCCAAATCCTCAAGATTGGGGAATGAACAATGGACTAAATTAGACTTATTCTTATTCTACTACAGACTTATTATTAGTCTAGCAATGGAAGAACTTTTATCATTGATATAAAGGAAGTGGCCACCAGAAGTTCTTAAGGGAGGGAGAGGAAAGAATAGGTGTAACATGGGGGTATTTGGAGACATTGCAAGGATGCATACAGGCAATATATACATTTTACATTATATTTGTCTTATTGATGTAATATTAAAAGTTCTGTGGAGTCAGGATAAGGATTTTATAAAATGACTATCAGTTTTAAAGAACATTTTGCAAGTGTCAGTGGAATATTTAGTAGGATAAAGATCTTGGGTTATAAATCAAGTCTGTGGATATTGGGAGAGAAGTAGGTATAATGGGCAGGTTGTATAAACATGGATTGTTAGAAGATAAAAAGACTTGAAGTTTGTTGGTAATTAAAGAATGAATAACAGTGGAGAAAACAAAAGATGTTCAGAAAAAGAGAAAAAAAATTATGTCCTATCTTCAGAGAAGCAATAGAATGTGTTTGAAGGTGGCACAAATGGAAAACAATCTCTAAATAATAGCTAATGCCCTAAATTTACAGTGCACAGAGGAACTCATGAGATGTACAGTAATCAAACAGATATCAATTCCAAAAACCAAAATAAAAAATGAAATGCAGTACCTTTTAACACAAAACCCAGAACTATTTCTTGTTCACATGGAGCTTGTATTTTTACTAATCATTTTTTCATGATATTTTTGTCTCTGAGGAAAAGGTCATGCATCTTGGATGTTTTTTCTATGTTTAAGTAACAACGAAACTAGGTCACATCAGTCTTATTTATCCAATATGTAGTTGGATGTACATACTGGTCCAACTGATCCATTCATGTTTATTCTCAACTCTATTTACTGACCGGCATTTCATATCAAAGGAAATGAACAACAAAGCAGGGTTGTCTGAATCCCTATTAACAGATTGTAGATCTTAGAGTTCTTACAAGCTGTGTGTTTTAACTCATTCATTTTACAACACCAATATGGAATATACTCACTCTTCTTGATCAAATAATTCACATCACCATCTGTTTTATTACAAATAATTCACTGATCTTAGGATTCTACTTAATGACTCCTGTTGATACAAGTTCAATACACTGATCCAAAGCATCTACTTCTTCATATTGACATGGGCCTCCTGGGTTTTACTGAATTGCTGAACAGTTCTCCCTACCACCATTGGCACTGCCACCTGCCAATTCCTGCAATATGAACTCATATTAGACCATTGTCCTTTGGTTCAAACCTGTACTTCTAGCTCCAATGAAATATGCTTACAGGTTTTTATCCTATTTTGTTTTTTATTTATTAAGGAACAATAAATTTCATATTTTTGATAAAATATTCTAGTTCTTATACAGTTATGAATTTTTTAAAATCAACTAGTTTGAATACACAGTTGCTTCATAAAAATTCATATTTCCTTTCAAATTTATTTTAAAAACCATGGCATTTTAGACCCATATCTGAAAGTAATTATTAATCTTTCTTCCTCAAAAATTATATTTAATATCACCACCCTTCCCACTCCTTTTATGCAGTATTTCTTACTCATGTTCTCACTTTTCTGTTCAATTTTCAAATATTATTTTTAAAGTTCAGACTATCTTTACATTATTACTGGATTATATTTTATAACATCTTAATTTGACTTCCTGATGTTACTGTACTCATCTTACTATCTTGCCTACCCTACTCCAATTAGAATAATTTCTTAAGCTCACTTGAAAAATGCTATACTTCCCAAGACAAAAAAATCTAAAAATCAAATCAAAACTAAATTTTAAACGCATTGTCTACAGTTTATGATCTTTAAATTTTCATTTATTTTTAATAAGCTTTATTTTTAAATAGATTGCAGATTACAGAAAATTTATAGCAAGAAAGGGATTTCCATATATCCCACACACACCCCTCCCACATCTTCCCCAATTAATAACACTTTAAAATTGTGTGATATATTTGTTACAATTGATGAATAAATATTGAAGCATTGCTATTAACCAAGGTCTATAGTTTACATTGTGGTTTACACTTAATTTCAATGCTCTAAAAATGCCTTATGTTCCACCAATACCCCTTCTCTCCTCAGAACCTCTGGCAACCACTATCTTTATAACAATGCTACATGTTCTTTCTTTGTTACAGTATTAATAGGTTTACTTTGTCCATGATTGCATTCCCCTCTTATGTTTGAGCATTCCTCAACCTAGAGGATTTGGGAATGGTGATGTCCACTCTGCCTCAGATTGAGATGGGGCTTAAATCTTATGGGGCTAATGGAAGGAAATGTTTTGCTTGCAGCTGTAGATACTCTCTGATTTTTGGGATTGACATTGTCCATCATCATCATTTCATGGGTTATCCTGGGTAAGTCTGATGAACTGGAGAGAAGGTGCTGGCTGCAACTCTAATTAGATTCAGGGCTAAACCAGCATATGAACAGACTGAAAATTTAAGTATCTGAGACATATATTTAATGTTATAATGCTAAATATAGGCTCAAATAAATCATGTATAAGGGACTTATAAATAAATATAGCTCTGTTACATTGGGGAAATTGGTTGTCATATATTTCAAAGTAAGGCCCACTGACAGGGTGATGATTATACAGGGTTGTGTGCCTTGCCTATAGTGTATAGATGGCTCTAGAGGCCTCAGAAGCCCCCTATTTGAGGCTTTGTTCACAGTGGCAGTTAGTGAGATCTGCCTGACACACGCATATAACCTCTGGAATGACCTCCGATTCATTTTGAATTCTCTTAGTCATAAAAACTCTTTTGTATTTGATGTTTTCCCCTTTTGTTCAAGGTCTTTTTCCAAATTCATTGCTGGTTGGTACTTGGTAGCAATCCCAAGGTACAAGGGAGGCTCATCCCAGGAGTCATGTCCCATGATGGGGAGAAAGTAGTGCATTCATCTTCTAAGTTTGGCTTAGAGAGAGGCCACATTTTAGTAACAAGGGGTTTTCTGGAGGTAATCCTTAGGCAATAGTTATTATTAGGCTGTTTCAATTCCTTTAATTTTAATATTTCTTTTCTGTTAAAGTATCTTTAAGTTTGTGATGGCCTCATTTCTCAAATTAGCTATGTAATGTTGTCCTATTGTGTGTTCAAGTAAGAAAAACCTGTTTTCTTCAGATACAGAATCTTCAGAATAATATTTCCAAGTTGGTTCTGTGGATTTGGGAATTGGTTCTTTTTTCCCATTTTTTTAAATTAGAGAAGTTGTGAGCTTACAAAACAATCATGCATAAAGTGCAGAATTCCCATACATCACCTCTCCATCAAGATCTTTGAGAACTGGTTCTTAATCTACTTATATTAAAATGTACTAATCTCTCCATTGCCAATGATCAAGAGAGAATTGAGTGTCCAAGGAGTCAGTTTCAATAGAGATATGCAAATATTTACCAATGGATGCTTCTATTAAAAATCTTATAAGAGGAATGGCTCAGGTGACAGTATATTTGATAACATCATATTTTTGTGAAGTTAAAAGGTATAATGAAGTTGGTTGGTGATTCCTAAATGTATTGGATAAAGTCATTAGAGGAATGGAAAGGATAAGCCCAGTTGTTCAAATTCTAAGCTCAATCATTTCAGGAAGGACAGGTCCACAAATTCTCTATGTGAGACATGAAAGAATCTCTTATCTTGTGGCTACAGACAGGAGATTTCTGAAATCTGATGCACAGTCTCACTGAGCCAGTGGTTTATTTACAAAATGAATTGAATTCCCAACCTTGCATGACTTTTTGTTAAAAGTTAGGACATTGTTTAGAATGGAATGGACTACGGAATATTGGAATGGGGACATATGACCTTAAAATGGTGATTTGGGGACATCAACACCTAAGATTCTTCTGAATCTTCTTACCATATATACCTATAAAGTTCTACTCTGAGAAATCAGCCACCCCACATCCATCTGAAGAGATTTATAATGCTTTGATTATTAATCTTGTAACTGCTTCCCATGAGAAAACAGCTCTTACACCTTTGTCAAAGAGATTAATGCTGTTTTTCCAGGTAGAAATTTAATGGAAAGTCATGAGGTAATGGACTTGCAAGACACTACTGCCAAAAAGACCAATATAAGCAAAGAAGCAACATATCAAATGTAAGAAGTAGAAAATCATTTGCAGAACTTGTAAAATATATACAACTAATAGAAAACCCAAATATTATGTGAAAATGTTAATATCATATAAGTACTTAACCCTACCATATGAGATAGTGTCAAAGAAAATCATTCAAAGAAGTATCCACATAATGATATTTCAATTTGTAAGGAAATAATGAATTTTCAAATTGTATGTAGCTAATTATGGGACAAAAATATATGATTAAATGACAAAATTGTAAAAAAAGATTCAAAATTTGGATGAAATATTTAAATTATCATTTATCATACATATCTTAAGAATTGAGGAGCCTAGCTCTTGGCCAAAATTCTGCATGTAATTTTTCATTAATGACTATATTAAGTTACAAAGCTTTGTCTGGCAGATTTATAGAAAAATCTTACCTTCCTATATCAGGCATGGTAAACATTTAGATCATTACAATTTTCTGGAGGGTGTTCCAGAATCCTTGACCAGGAGCCTTGGGCCAACCAAACATAGCACATACTTGCATTTGTAACCCAGGTCCCTCCCTGTAGTGGACTCTTTAACTGAGGCCATCAATGAGATTCTTCCCTGCTGCTGCTGCAAAGACCCCTTTATTGTGGGAACTTGGCTAAGGCAATTTAACCCCATGTTGAATCAGTTCTTTTGTACTTCTAGCCCTTCCCTCTCCTTCTATCTATTCAACACCCCCACTCAGAAAAAAAAAAAAAAGGCAGGACATTTTTTATAAAGGTTTCTTAACAGTAAGATAATTTCTCCCCATATTCACTGCCTGTCAGCTGACCCCTGCCCAGTGCTATTCTGTAAGGAAAAATGAAACACTGGGGAATAAGCTGTTTTTTCTTTTTTAAACTTTTTTTATTGACGTTTACCATTCATACATGAACATCCATAAATAATAAGTGTATACTAAAAGTTGTGAACTTACAAAACAACATGAATATCATCATACAGGGCTCCCATACATTACCCCACCACCAATACCTTGCATTGTTGTGAAACAATTGATACAAACTATGAAAGAACATCATCAAAACTTTACTACTAACTCTAGACAATATTTTACATTTGTTGTAATTTCCCCCCAACCCTCCTGGTTATTGATATGCTGTATTAATATTATGTATACATGTTATAGTTCATGAGAATAACACAATGAATCCTGTGGTGAAAGTTTCTATATCTTTTTTAAAAAATAAATACTTTTTAATTTTTTTTAAAGATACTTAGATTACATAAATGTTACATAAAAATATAGGGGATTCCCATATGCCCCACTCCCAATCCCTCCCACATTTTCCACATTAACAACATCTTTCATTAGTGTGGTACATTTGTTACAATTGATGAACACATTTTGTAGCATTGCCCCTAAGCATGGACTGTAGTTTAC
>JAQZBX010074261.1:0-14780 GCA_029593785.1 Cabassous unicinctus
ACCCCAAACAGAATAAATCTGAATAGATCTACTCCAAGACACCTACTATTCAGAATGACAAATATTAGAGAGAAAGAGAGGATTATGAAAGCAGCAAGGGAAAAGCAAAAATCACATACAAGGGAACCTCAGTAAGATTGAGTGTCAACCTTTCATCAGAAACCACGGAAGCAAGAAGAAAGTGGTATGGTGTATTTAAGGCACTGAAAGAGAAAAACTGCCAGCCAAGAATTCTATATCTGGCAAAGCTGTCCTTCAAAAATGAGGGTGAGTTCATGTCTTCACAAAGAAATAAAAACCGATAGAGTATGTTACCAAAAACCAGAATTACAATAGATACTAAAGTGAGTACTGCAGCCTGAAAGGAAAAAACAAGGGCAAAGACTTGGAGAAGAGTGTAAAAATGATGATTGTTAGGGATGGTAAATTAAGGGTAAAAAGACAGACAATAGTAAGATATGACAATGGAAAGCCAAAGAACAAAATGGATGAAGTAAGTAATGCCATTACAGTAAAAACATTGAATGTTAATGGCTTGAACTACCCAATCAAAAGACATAAACTGAAGAATCGATAAAAAAATATGAGCCATCTATATGCTATCAACAAGAGACTCACCTCAGATGTAAGGACACATCCAGGCTGAAAGTGAAAGGTTGGAAGTAGATATTCCATGCATAGTAGTAACCAAAAAAGAGCTGGCATAGTAATACTAATATTGGACAAAATAGATTTCAAAGGCAAAACTGTTATAATGGATGAAGAAAGTCACTATATTTTAATAAGAGGGGCAATTCACCAAGAATAAATAACTATATTAAATAAAGGGAAGCAGATGTGGCTCAGGTGGTTGGGTATCCGTCTACCATATGGGAGGAACCGGGTTCGATCCCTGGGACCTCCTGGTGAAAAAAAAAAGGTGAGCAGGCAAGCCAGGCCTGTATGATGAGTCATGCAGCAAGATGATGGCGCAACAAAAGAGAGACGCAGGGGAGAGTCAAGGCGAGACGCACCAGAAATTGGGAACTGAGGTGGTACAAGTGACAGGTTGCCTCTCTCCCACATGAGAGGTTCCTAGGATTGAATCCTGGTGAAGCCTGGAGGAGAAAAATGAGAAAAGAAGGCAAGAAACAGACACAGAAGATCACCCAGCAAATAGACACAGACAGCAAGGCAGGGTGGGGTGAGGGGTACACTCATAGAACTGTACACAAAAAAAGAAAAAAATAAGGTCAATAAAAAAAAAATATTTATGCACCTAACTTGGGTGCCCCAAGATACATGACGCACACACTGGCAAAACTGAAGGGAGATGTCTCTACAAAAATAGTTGGAGACTTCAATATACCACTCTCAGTATTGAATAGAACATCTGGACAGAGGATTAATAAAGAAACACAGAGCTTGAATAATATGATAAATAAACTAGACCTAACAGATATTTATAGAGCATTGCACCCTGAAACAACAGGATATACATTCTTTTCAAGCACTCATGGGTCCTTCTCCAGGATAGACCATATGTTGGGTCACAAGACAGTTCTCAATAAATTTAAAAAGATTGAAATTATACAAAACACTTTCTTTGATCATAACAGAATGAAGCTGGAAATTAATAATGGATGGAAAAAGGGAAAATTCACAAATCTATGGAGATTAAACAACATACTCAAATAATTGGTGGGTCAAAGAAGAAATTACAAGAGAATTTAGTAAATATCTTGAGATGAATGAAAATGAGAGCACAACATATCAAAACCTATGGGACACTGCAAAGGCAGTGCTGAGAGGGAAACTTATAGCCCTTAGTACTTATATTAAAAAAAGGAGTTAAAATTGAAGATCTAACTGCACATCTTGAGGTACTAGAAAAAGAAGAGCAAACTAATCCCAAACCAAGCCAATGGAAAGAATATTAAGGATCAGAGCAGAAGTAAATGAAATTGAGAACAAAAAAACCCACAAAAAACAATAGAGATGGAAAGCGGCTGTGACTCAATTGGTTGGGCTCCCGTTTACCATATGGGAGGCCCCAGGTTCAATTCCCAGGGCCTCCTGGTGAAGGCAAGTTGGCCCGCATGGCATGGTGAGCTGACGGCCTGCGTGGCACAGTGGGCTTGTGCAGCAAGATGACACAATAAAAGGGAGACAAACAGACACAGAAAAATGCAAAGCAAATGGACACAGCGAGCACAAGCAGCAAGGGGGGGATAAATAATAAATAAATAAATAAATAAATAAATAAATAAATCTTTAAAAAACAAAAAAACAATAGAGAATCAACAGAACCAAAAGTTGATTCTTTGTGAAGATCAACAATATTGACAAACCTTTAGTTAGACTGTCAGAAAAAGAGAGAGACACAAATAAATGAAATCAGAAAGAGGGGAGACATTACCACTGATCCAAAAGAAATAAGTTAGATCATAAGAGGATACCATGAACAACTGTACACCAAAAAAAGTAGACAATGTAGAAAAGATGGACAATTCCTAGAAACACACGAACAACCTACGCTGACCCTGGAAGAAATAGAAGACCTCAACAAACCAATCACAAGTACAGAGATTGAAAAAGTCATCAAAATCCTCTAGAAGATGAAAAGCCAAGGACCAGATGGCTTCACAGGTGAATTTTACTAACCACTCCAAAGACGATCTGATACCAGTCTTGCTCAAGCTCTCCAAAAATTGTTTAAGCTCTTCAAAAATTGAACAGTAACTAAATAAAATCAGAAATGAGAGGGAAGACATTACCACTGACCCTGAAGAAATAAGAGAGATCACAAGTGGATACTATGAACAACTGTATGCCATAAAAATAGACAATGTAGACAAGATGGACAAATTCCTAGAAACACACAAAAAACCTACACTGACCCTATAAGAAATAGAACACCTTAGCAAACCAATCACAAGTAAAGAGATTGAAACAGTCATCAAAATCCTCCCAAAGATGAAAAGCCCAGGACCAGATGGTAAATTCTACCAATCATTCAAAGATGATCTGATACCAATCTTGGTCAAGCTCTTCCGAAAATTGAACAGGAAAGAACACTAATAAACCACTTCTATGAAGCCAACGTCACCCTAATGCCAAAACCATTTAAAGATAATATGAAAAAAGGAAATTAAGACCAATAACCCTAATGAATATAGATGCAAAAATCATCAACAAAATACTTGCAACCAAATCCAAAAGAATATTGCAAGAATTATACACCACAATCAAGTGGGTTTTATCCCAGGTATGCAAGGGTGGTTCAACACAAGAAAATCAATTTGTGTAATAAACCACATTCATAAATTGAAGAAGAAAATCACACGATCCTCTTGACAATGCAGAAATGGCATTTAACAAAATACAGCATCATTTTTTAAATTAAAAAACTCCAAAAGATAGGAATATGGTAAAGTGCATATATGAAAAACCTACAGCTAGCATTGTACTCAATGGTGAAAGACTGAAAGTTTTCCCGTAGAGATCAGGAGCAAGACAAGGATGCCCGCTGTCACCACTGTTATTCAATATTTTGCTAGGAGTTCTAGCTAGAGCAATTAGGCTAGATAAAGAAATAAAAGGCACCCAAATAAGAAAGGAAGAAGTAAAACTTTCACTATTCGCTGATGATATGATCCTATATCTAGAAAATCCTGAAAAATCCAAAACAAAGCCACTAAAACTAATAGATGAGTTCAGCCAAGTGGTGGATTACAAGATTAATATACAAAAACCAATAGCATTTCTATATATTACTGATGAGCAATCTGAGGAGGAAATCAGAAAAAAATTCCATTTAAAATAGCGACTAAAAGAATAAAATATTTAGGAATAAACTCAACCAAGGATATAAAGGACCTGTATTCAGAAAACTACAAAACATTGCTAAAAGAAACTAAAGAACTAAATAAATGGAAGGATATTCTGCATTCATGGATTAGAAGACTAAATATCGTTAAGATGGTAAATCTACCCAAACTGATGTACAGATTCAATGCAATCCCAATAAAAATCTCAACAGCTTTTTTACAGAAATGGAAAAGCCAATTACCAAATTTATTTGGAAAGGTAAGGGTCCGAAATAGCCAAAGAAGAATGGAGTTGGAGACTCTCACCTCGTGACTTTAATACATTGGTAAGATAACAGCATGGTACTGGCATAAAGTCAGACAGATTGACCAATGGAACTGAATGGAGAACTCAGGTATAGACCCTCACCTGGAAGGTCAAGTGATTTTTGACAATCTGTCAATCCCCCCACCCCCACCCAAGCTGGGCCAGAGCACTCTATTTAATAAATGGTTCTGGGAGAATTGGATATCCATATACAAAGTAAAGAAAGAGGACCCCTATCTCATACCTTTATACAAAAATTAACTCAAAATGGATCAAGGACCTAAATATAAAGGCGACAACCATAAAAGTCCTAGAAAAAATGTAGGAAAATATCTTCAAGATCTTGTGGTAGGCAGTTGTTTCTTAAACCTTACACCCAAAGCACAAGCAAAAAAGAAAAAAGAGACGAATGATACTTCCTCAAAATTAAACCCTTCTGTACCTCAAAGGATTTTGTCAAAAAGGTGAAAAGTCAGCCATCTCAATGGGAGAAAGTATTTGGAAATCACATATCCAGTAAGGGTTTAATATCCATGACATATAAAGAGATACTACAACTCAACAATAAAAAGACAAACGACCTGATTTAAAAATGGGCAAAAGACTTGAATAGACAATTATCCAAAGAAGAAATACAAATGGTGAAAAAAATACATGAAAAATGTTTAACATCACTAGTGATTAGGGGAAATGCAAATCAAAACTACAATGAGATATCATTTCACATCTATTAGAATGGCCACTATTAAAAAGTAAAAAAACTACAAGTGTTGGAGAGGATGTGGAGAGATGGGAACACTTTTTCACTGTTGGTGGAAATGTAGAATGGTACAGTCACTGTGGAGGACTGTTTGGCATTTCCTAAGAAATTTGAATATAGACTTGCCACATGACCCAGTAATACCAGTACTAGGTATACACCCAGAAGAACTGAGAGCAGTGACACGAACAGACATCTGCACACTGATGTTCATAGCAACATTATCCACCATTGCCAAAAGGTGGAAACAACCCAGGTGTCCATCAGCAGACAAATGGAAAAACAAATTGTGGTCTATTCACATGATGGAATATTATGCAGCTATAGGAAGAAATGAAGCCGTGAAACATATGACAACATGGATAAACCTGGAGAACAATATGTTGAGTGAAGCAAGCCTGACCCAAAAGGACAATACCATATGATTGCCCTATTATGAACTAAATATATTGTTTAAACTCATGGAGTTAATAATTAGAATATAGGTTCCCAGAAATAGAATGAGGTTAGAGAATGGAAAGCTGAGGGTTAATTTGTGCAGAACTGGTGAAAACAGGTTGTTTGTAAATCTTTGGAAATGAATAGAAATGGTGAAAGCACATAATAGTGCTTGTAACTAGCAGAATTATTATATGGGTATGCCAGTGGTTGAAAGGAAAAGTCTAAGGACATTTATATTACTACAAGGAAAGCTAAAAAGTTTAACATGGGACTGTATGACACAGTGAAACCTCATGTAAATACGAATATGGATAATATTATATATATATAAGGCTGTTATTTACAAAATATAAATACAAATAAACTAGAGAGACATAAACAGAATAGCAGCTATGTACAGCAGCGGAAGCATAAAGAGATTGAGAGGTGATGAGTTTTTTGTTTGTTTACCTGTTTTTTGTTTTTATTATTATTAATGGAATAATGAAAATGCTCTAATAATAAGTGAAGTGATGAATGTACAACTGCGTGATTATACCAAATACCATTGAGTATATACTCTGGATGGATTTATGCTTTAGTAGTATGTATTAATAAAATCCATTTGTTAAAAGAAAAAACAAAAGTCCACATATTATCATATCAGAAATTTTTAAGAAATATTTTGATAACTGAATATCAATATAAATTGGTTTCCTTTGTATTTCTATATATTTTGTTGTACAGATTTAAGAACATTATTCTGAAAAGAGGCCCATGGTCTCCACCAGACTGGCGATGGGGTCCATGGAACAGAAAAGGTTCAGAAGTTCTGAAATGGTGAGGAACTTGGAGAAGGGCGGTGGTTATTTCAGGAAGAAGAAAAGCTTATGATTGACTTCAAGGACTTCATCTTGATGCTTCAAGCTATGCACAATGTTTCTCTAAAAGCAAATGTGAGGTGGGAATGAAGACTATGTGCACAACGGTTTTGTGAAATTATTTCATATATACTGACCATGTTTTCCCAGGGACATGTTCCTGGGGAGGAAACTGATTGACTAATCGTATCAATAGCTCACAGAAATTCTGAGCCGAACAAAAGAATATCTGTCATGACATCAGACTTTGCAGCCTGCTCTGGTGTAATAAAGGCCAAAGAAAGACACTTGAAATACTTATTTGTTACCTTTCCTTGCTTGAGTAGAATGCTAATGATCATTTAAGATTTTCCAACATTTGCCTTGCATGCATTTCAATGGCTGTGATAGGTGTTGGGAATACGAAATATGCTAAAATCCTATCAAATGCAAATGAAGGCAGTTGGTAGTTGAGGAAAGAGCACTTGACCAGGAGACCACAGCCTCCGGTTATAACCCTAAGTCTGACACAAGTATGTGTGTCACCTTGTGCATATTTTATTATTGGTAAAATGGAGATGATGATTCTTGCTCTAACTTACAAATTTGCTCTAAGGATCAAATGAGTAGCGTTAAGACGTTTAAAAAGGTTTGGAACATTGAACATGTATTATTCATGTGGAAATAGTGAAATATTAATATCATTACATTTTATGTTAGGAATATAGGATATAATGAAAGACTTCTATCCTTTCATTATAGAAAATGTTCAATGCAAAACCTTTAAGACAAACGGAATTGAAAAATATATCTATATGTATAAAAATATAAAATGCAAGTATAACATAAATATTATCTATCACATAGATAAATTCCTACAAGACCAAAGACATTGAAGCTTGTTATCCTAATTCACTAGATGACTCCATAATAAAATAATTTTTCTATGACTAGCAGCAAGCTTTCACATATGGCCTGTAGGAACAGCAGCAGACAGCAATGACTTTATGTACGTGCTGTTTAGATTTAGTGGCATTCAGATCACAAGGGCATATGCATTTAATTGGTGGAGTACATTCAACTCTAAAATTTTGATCACTTTCTCCAAATAATCTTGTTCTTCAGAGGGATCATGCAAGCAAATGTTGATAAACACTGCAAACAATGGGAGAAAAACACCAATCTCAGGACTTCATGAAAAAAATCTCTTCTTATTAATTATGCTTTTCATTGTGACCTGGCAGAGCAGGATTTAAGCACCAGCCTGGGTCTTCCATTCTCTAGGATGGAAGTTTATTTCTTCAGCAAACTACACCTTTCATATTCTGGGACTCACTATATAAATCAAACAAAGAGAACTGCATTCTAATTCTCTCCGTTACCACTGAAGCATACGAGTTACTAACCAGAACATTCTTCCATTTTTAGCTTGAAGTGTTTTCCAACCTCAAGTATGCCTAGAAACATTCTTAAGCCAAGGCTACCGTGATTATATCTGTTAGACTTTTATTCTATATAAATGATCTAAACCAAATGGAGTCCAAAATACTGACACTTGACTGCCAATTGGAGTAGTCCCTAACACCTAATAACTTACTACAAGAGACAAATGAGCTATAGTTGAACTCTGAAAGGACTACCCCTGAATAAAAAGAAACAACGAAAGAGCAGAACTTAATATGCATCTGGAAAGGACACAGCGAATGTAAGTGGCAGAGAAATGTGGAACACTACTCCAACCTGCTTATGTTCATTGCTTTCCCAATACAGACACACAACAAGGCACAGATGTACATTTATGAACTCACACACATGAACTGGAGTGAAGAAGCATACTGAAATTAGGCGAAGCAAGACCCAATAACTTTTCTCCACATCCTATATATTGCATACATACCCACTAACACACACCCTTGAGAAGTGTAAAATCCAGAAGTCCTTAAACAATTTTGTAGGCATAAATTACAAATTAATGAAACCTGCTGAGGGCAGACACAAAGACACAGAGTTCAGATATAAGCACCGAGGCAAGGCAGAAACCTGATAAAAATAGTCAGAAGTTCCAAAATGGAAAATATTATATCCTGGACACCAAAGCAGATGATGCATTTGGGGAGTGCCAATTCTCAGAGTGAGAGTTCACAGACCATTTTCCCTACCACCCAAATTTCAACCCAGATTTCTAAAACTTAAAGCTGAATGGTTCTAATCCTTTATAAGGTTGTCCTTGGCAGTGGGCAAAGCTTTGGTCAATAAGCTCAGCTTTGCCAGCTGGCTTCAATGGCTCTGCCCCACAGTGGGCCTTTAGCCTCCTTTCTTCTTCCATTCTCTTGGGTAAAGGATGCTCTACTTGTTTATTGTGAACAGATTCATGCTTAGATTTATGAGGTGCTGAGACACAGCAGTGTGGGGCCCTTCCAATTGTCCTCCTAGATTTAACACTGCAAGCCAGCCAAAGCAGGGTCTCCAAGTTGGTGAACACATTTGCGCTACAAAGCCTGTTTGTTATACTCAAACCGATGCCCCAGTAAAAGCGAGAACAGAATTACAACTAAAAAAAAGTCTTTACACACACACGCTACACACACACACACAGAGCCCATTCCTTTCCCAGCCCAGGCTCCTGAAGCACATGAAACCTTCTCTGGGGGGAGTGGCACTCCCTCCTCAGCTGGAGTCTGCATCCGGAAAGAATGGATTTATTCTGGCTTCTGATAGTCCTAGGGAAACTATCAGAGGGAAAGCAAATGGGGTTCAAAACAGAGGACAAAGATGTATAAACAAATGCAAGAGAGTGAGACGAGAGGAAGAATAAGGAGACTGAAATGACTAATATCAAACCCTTATCCTAAGTGGGCCACCCTCCCTGTGCCTGCAAGAGGCTCCTGGGCTATTTTCACTATAAATATTCATAGCCGCAGGAGCAAATTCAGAAGGATTTATATCCCAGGGGAGCACAGATCAGTAGATCTGGCAAACCTCATCTCCAGGCTGACCACTTAACACTGTTATCACCGATTAAGTTTGCTTGGCCCTCTGGGAGGGTGTCAGCTCTCCTCCTGTCCTCCATAGGTCCACCTCGTTCTTGGCCCCAAGAGGAAATCAATAATAGGATGCAGGGATCGATACCCAGAACATCTGCCTGGCTGCAGTGGCTCACCTTAGGGTCGGAGTTTGGTTAGCCCCATCTATCCTGCAAACCCCTGTTCCTCCCCCAACCCTCCGCCCTACCAGATCCGCTGGGGACATCCCAATTTTGATCTTTAGCTCCTTAACTGAAATTAGCCAAAATGCTGCTGACTCTTTTGAGCCAGGAAAGAAAGACTTGGTTATCATTTGCCCCGCTTTCCAAGGATGAGGAAACTCACCAGACCTCAAGGCTTGGGTCAGAGTCGGTTCCTGCCTCGTGGCCCGCGCCGTGCTTCCTGTGGCTGGCCGTCTGGCCACCAAGCACTGGGGGAGCAGCTGGAGCTGGCTGGGTTTCTGCGTCTCCCTATGCTTGGTCTGCAGTTGATAGATCCTCTGCTCCTGAGGCATCCAGCTATTGACCGGCCCAGGGAAAGAAAGAAAAAAAAAAAGGGGAAAAAAATCAATTAACACTAAACGGCTTAACAAAACCCTGCATAGCACAGGCCTGATGCTTACAGGGTAGGAGTTGAGGTGGTCTCAGTGGAAACAGTGGTTATGGGGACAGGCTCAGCCAGCTAGAAAAGCTGATGTTCCAGGGACAGGAAGCCAATATGGTAGGCGTGATCACACAGACACACACGCACGCGCGCGCTCGCGGGGCTGCTCCTGCTGACATGCCCTAGTCTGGGAGCAAAGAGGACAGTATAGGTACATGTTCATTGTGAACTGGTGGAGAATGACAGATTCACCAACCCAGAAGAAGGGCTGCAACCAAACTCATAGAAGGGCTGGGGGCTTTTCTGTTTATTTTTTTTGGGGGGGTGGATGTAGAGGGGGAGGAGATACTGTTTTGCTCTTAGAAGGGAATAATGCCATTTATGTGTGCAGGAGAGTCACCCCAGGCATTTCTTCACGCAGCTCCCTATCACACCATCACATGCAGACACACATGAACCTTTTTTAAGGAGGGGGGACAAGAAAATGGGGGAGCACCGTACCTCAGCTGCCAGGCCCTCTCTCTTCTGCAGGAGAAGACTCGGATTTTTGCATCTCGCTGTTCCAGCTGTAAAGAGTTTACATAGGGAGGGAGCAAGGAAGGATCATGAATGTCAACCAATGAGCAATTAGCATGACAAGACTAAAGTATTGATCCACTAAAGCTCACTGCACTGCTGTAGCCCCAGAGGTGGAGCGGCTCCCCTGTCACTAACTCCAACAGTACATTTCGGAAGCCTATATTGTAGGGCTGGCTACTTTTTGTAGCCTCAACCCTTTCTCAGGGTTGGGGAGGGTGGCACCCCGAAGCTACCCATCTGTAGGCACCAGCGTGGATGCCATCCTTGGGCTAAAAGCTGCAGAGAGGAGCATTAAAAATGTAAACATTTTGGCTGTCCTCCTACGTTAATGATTTTTGAAAAAATGCAGCTCCCGATGGCCCTAGGCAGTTCTAAGATTTGATTGGAGAAAGGCTAGGGTGAAATTCTGGCCTGAAATCTGGGGCTGGAACCAGCATGGTTTGTCATTCTGCATGGTCAGTGGCAAAGTGCCTTCTATAGTACCACTTCTGGCCAATCCAAATACTCAACTTCCTGTGCATATTTTACTCATTTTAAACAAGGGTCAAGATGGAAGGGGAAAGACACTATTTCACAAACGAGACACTCTACTCCTAGGTGCAAGACTATAATACATCAAAAAAGAAAATGGAGGAGCTTGTGACTCAGCACGTTTAGTGTCTAGGTGACACTAGTCAAGTGAGCAGTGACCACTGTGAAACTCCTTTCTCTCCATTTATTCCTTCTGCTATGACTCTTAACCATACTCATACGAACCTTCCTTCATACTTTCTTCTATTGTTTTCCCTATCCATTCCATGCCTCTACAAACACACTTCTTAAATTTCTCACCATATCTTTCTTTAAAGAACCACTAGCAGCCCATCTTCTCCATGAATTATCCGATGCAGGAACGAAAGTGTGGTGATCATTTATTCTTGCTTAGGTTCTACTATGTGCCCAAAACTTCTCTAGCGGTGAGGACATCATGGTAAGCAATACAGATATTGTCCCTATACTCAAATGGCTTACAGATGAGTTGAAACAATGAGCCACTCACTAAACACAAGACCCATCCATCCATCCATCCATCTGTTGATTCATTCAATTTGTGCTTATTGAGAACTTCCTATTGTCAGGAACTGATCTTTTCTGAAAATGCATGGTGTCGCAGATGCAGCAAATGAATGCGCACTGATAATAATTTTCTCCTTTTCTTCCTGGGCACATAGGTAATTATATTTCCCAGCCCTCTTGCTGTGGGACCTTGTGACTGAGCTCTGGCTAATGGAATGGGGGTAGAAGTGAGGCTTTCCTGGCCTGGCTCATAAAAACCCTCCTACGAGAGCCTCCTTTCTCTTTTCCTTCCACTGTGATCCTTACAGCAGCATATTGAAGATGGTAGTGCAATCTGGATTTCTGGGTATCCAATTGGAGAAGAGTCACCTGACCCACAATGGACAATGGGATGAGAAATAATTTTTTATTATGTTAAAATACTGAGATTTAAGGGCTGTTTGTGTTGGTGTGAGTGTAGCAGCCAGCATTACTTTTATTGACTAAAAAATGGTTAACAAAAATAGACATGGCTCCTGGTTTCATAGAGCTTGCAGTCCAGTGGGAGAAAAAGATAGTAATAAAATAATTACAAAAATAACTGCAAAAGCACAATTGTGATAAGTACAATAAAAGAGAAGTATATGAGGAAATAAACACAAATGCCAGAGGAAACTGCCCTAGATAAATGCCACTGTTACAATTAGTTGTGATCTGAAGGGTGAGTAGGAATGAACTGGAGGGTGTTCCAGGAAGAGGGAACAGGCTGTGCAAAGTAAGGAGCAAGAAGAAATAAGATACATTCTAGAAATATAAAGAACTCTAGTGTGAGTAGAACATAGAGAATGAGACGGAACATAGTGCAACACAACTCTGAGGAAGAAAGTAAGGGTCAGTCCATGCAGAGCCTTCTGAGTTATGGATTTCAGTCTTCATCCTAAAACCAGTGGAAACTATTGGTATTCGTCAGTGTTCTCCAGGGATATAGAACTGCGAAGATATAAACATATACGTAAATATTATGAGTTTTATTAAATGAATTGGCTCATGCAACTGTGGGGCTTGGCAAGTCTGAATTTCATAGGGCAGGCTGCAAGTTGGAAACTCAAAGTTTTTTTTTTTGTTGTTGTTTTTTAAACAGTTTTACTCACACTCTGAAGGTTCTGATGAATTCCCCAGGAGAAACTGGCTGACTGAAGTAGAAACAGAAATTCTTTCTGAGTGCTGAAATCATCAGTTCTCCCTTTATGGACTTCAATTGGTTGGTTGAGACATCTCTCAATGCAGAAAGCAATCTCTTTCGTTGATTGTAGATGTAATCAGCCATAGATGTAATCAACTGACTAACGATTTCAATCCACAAAATACCCTCACAAAAACAATCAGACTTGCTTGACCAAACAACTGGGCACCATAACCTACCCAAGTTGACACATGAACTTAACCACCACACTACTGAAGTGTTTTAAGCAAGGTTGATAACGGAATCAAAGGTGTATTTTGAAAAGGTCTATCTGGCTGCAGCATGAAGGATGAATAGATCATTTCATTTCCAGCTATATGGTGGACCAGATAACCCAAAAATCCTTCCACCAAACACACTGAGATATTCTAGATAAAAATATAGCAAACATTCTTTTGAATGAATAGCTAAGTCTGCAAATAGGGAATTCCCCAAGTGCCAGGTTCAAAGATGGAACTGAGACGAGAGCGCTGCCCAGTCTCAGTGACTGCAGGTTTTACCACCCATATGGGACAAGCACTCATGAAAGTTAGGAGGTTGGAACTGAGATCCCCACACAAAACTGGACCCATAAAAGTATGTGCTAGGAAAAAATTATCCATTGTTACGAGGATTCTTGTCTTTTCCTGGCCCATGGGTGGGAAAAAACTCTCTGAGAAATTGTGACTCTGTTTTACAGGGTTTGGGGATTTATATTTACTACCCACTAAGCTGAAAAATGAAAATCAGAGTTGGTCTCAGGCCAGCAGTATCCCTGTGACATTTGGCAAGAACAAACCCAAAAGTACTCTGAGGGCTGCACCCTCATATAAGTCCCCTGGGATTCCTGCAGCCAAAGCCCTGCTGAGGATGTGTCCACATGTGACAAAACTGAGAACCATGCGTGAGATTGGTGGACCAAAATAAACAGCAGATAGATATCTGAGAACTTAAGGTGACAGAACCATTTGGTAGAGACTGCAAAATAAGTACACTTAAAATGATGAAAGACACAAAAGAAGGTAGCAAAGCCATAGAAAAACAGCAAGGCCTTGTGAATAAAGAGCATGCACTGGAGCGATGCACTTGAGGTCAAGAGTGCAACTCCCTTCCCAAATGGGCAGGATGCTTGGTACATGTCAGGACGTGGAGACAGTTGTTCTTATCTTCTTCTTTTCTCTCCTTAGGTTAAATATGTTATTTATATAGGACAAACCTCTCACTTGCTTTGTTGGTGGCATCTAATATATAAGGGCCTAATGACTATCCCAAAGCCAGGGAACATTTTCCATATTTAAAATTGATGGTCAGCTCATCAGACATTCTCTCTATTATGATTGTTGAAATGTCTCATAAAGGAAAATATCATCTCAGTGTGATTTCTTTGCTTCTTTGCACTCTTCAGTGCAATGTTCTCTTTCCAGCTGGGCACAAATTGAGGGTTCTGGCCTTTTCAATGGTGGACAAAGCCATGATGGGAGGGAGGTGGCAAGCATCAAAGGAAAGGGGGGAAGGAAAGCTCAAAATAAGGAAGGCTCATTATTTTATCAGAAACTTTTTTTCCTTGCTACTGTTTCACAAAGTATCCCTGTGCTTCACAAAAGAACTCGGAATAAGTAATGTAGTAACATCAAGAGTTTACCCTGTCAGCCCAAACAGGTGCTCTAGGTGAACCAATGCTGCTTCAGAATCCCGGTGGAATTTCCTTATGGCTCCGGGCTCTGAGTGGCAGTGAGGGTTTCTGGTAGTGGAGAGACTTAGAAGAAACTAGATGATTCCAAGCTTAGATGGAATCAGGTCAAATTCACTCACTTCTGTTTTGTAAGACACTCATCATCATCACCATCATCACCACCTTTTATTGAAGTTTAACTGTCAGCCAGACCATGTATCATTTCATTTCATTGACAGAAAAGCTCTGCACAGTGGACCTTAATGTCCCCATTTCTCATCTTATCCTTTAGGCGTTGGCTCAAATATCACCTTCTCAGACACCAACCACTCAAGGCTATTCCCTATCACTTTATCCTGTTTCTTATCTTCCTTTTTTTTAGTAATTTTTAATTAGCCATTTTACCCATTTTTAAGTGTAGCATTCAGTGGCATTAGTTTCATTTATAGTGTTGTTTTACTATTTTTTTTTTTTTAAAGATTTATTTATT
>JAQZBX010074262.1:0-14782 GCA_029593785.1 Cabassous unicinctus
AACGCTAACAATAAATCTAACCCTAACCCTTACCCTAACCCTTATGCTAAAACTAACCTAAACATAATCCTAAACTTAACCCTAAATCTAACCTTACCTTACCCTCACCTAACCCTAACCCTATCCCTAACCTATCCCTAACCCTTACCCTAACCCTAACCCCAACCCTAATCCTAACACTAACATAACCCTAACCATAACCCTAAAAATAACCTATCCATAATCCTAACCCTAAACCTAACCCTAACCCTAACCCTAATGCAACCCTGAATCTAACCCTAACCCTAACCCTAAACTGAACCCAAAACCACTGCATTGGCTTAGCATTACATAAAATCCGTCTGTTCACATGTGATGAAACCAAGGGCAGAGAAGCCAAACAAAACCTAACCCTAAACCTATTCCTAACCCTATCCCTAACTGTAAACCTAAACCCTAACTTTAACCTAACACTAACCCTAACCCTAACCATAACCATAACCCTAACCCTAACCCTAATACTAATCCTAACCTAAGACTAACACAAATCCTAACGCTAAGCCTAACCCTAATCTTACCCAAACCTTAACCCTAAATCTAACCATTACCCAAACTCTTACTCTAACCCTAACACTAAAGTTAACCCTAACCTATCCAAAACCGTATCCTAAACCCTAACCCTAATCCTAACCTAACCATAACCCTAAACCCTAACCCTAACACTAACCTTAACCTTATACCTAACAGTAACTGAAACCCTAACGTAACCCTTACCCTAACCTAATTCTAACACTATCCCAAACCCTTATCCTAGCCCTAAACTTAACCTAACCCTAACCCTAACCTAAATGTAACCCTAACCCTAACCCTAAAACAATGTATGGCTTAGCTTTGGGTAAAAGACATGTATTCACATGTTAGTGACAGCAAGTGTGTAGCAGCTAAACACACCCTAACCATAACCCTAACCATAACCATAACCATAACCATAACCCTAACACTCACCCTAACCTAACTCAATCACTAACCCTAACCCTAACCCTTATCTAATCCTAACACTTAACCTAACCCTAATTCTTACCCTAACCCTAAACCTAACCCAAAACACTTACCCTAACCTAACCCTAATGCAAACCATATGCCTAACCCTAACCCTAACCCTAATCCTAACTCCAACCTTACAATAACTCAATCCATCATCCCAACACTAACCTTAACCTAATATAACCCTAACCCTAGCCCTAAACCTAACCAAACACTAATCCTAAACCTTGCCCTAAACCTAACCCTAACCCTAACACTATATTAAACATAACCTTAACCCTAACTCTTACTCGAACCTTAATCTAACCCTCTCCCTAACCCTAAGACTAACCGTAACCTAAACCTAACTTAACCCTAACCCTGTTCATAACACAAGCCCTGACCCTAACCCTAAAACTAACACTAACTAAACCCTAGACTTATCCTTATCCATACCCTAACCCTAACCCTAACTCAAGCCCTAATTCTAAGTGTAACTTAACTCTAACCGTAACCCTAACCTAAAACTAACCTATCCATAACACTAACCCTAGCCCTATCCCTAAACCTAACCCTAATCCTACCATAAACCTAACCCTAACTATAAACCTAAAACAACTTTAACCATAACACTTAACTTAACTCTACACCTAAACCACTGCATTGGCTTAGAATTAGATAAAAGCTGTGTGTTCACATGTGAGTGAAAGCAAGTGCATAGTAGCCAAACAAACCCTAAACATAACCCTAAACCTAACCCTAACTCTAAACCTAAATGATCACTCTAAACCCTAATCGTAACCTAACCCTAACCCTAAACCTAAGCCTAACCCTTCCCCTAACCCTAATCCAACCCTAAACCTAAACCTAACACAATACTAACCAAATCCCTAAACCTCTACATTGGCTTAGCATTAGGTAAAAGCCTTGTGTCCACATGATTGTGAAAGCAAGTGCATAGCAGTCAAACAAACCCTAACCCTAACTCTAATGCTAAATCTAAACCTTACCTTAACCTAAACGTAACCCTAAACCTAAACATAACCATAACCTTAACCCTAACCATAATCTAATCCTAACCCCAACATAACCCTATCCCTAACCCTAAACGTTACCCTAACTTAATCCTAAACCTAACCGTAATCTTAATGCTAACCTTAATGAAAACCATATCCTTAATCTAACCCTAATCCTAATTCTAACACTAACCCTAACTCTAACCTATCCCTAAACCTCACACATCCTTAAAACTAACCATAAGCATAAACCTAACCCTAAACCTAATCTAACCTTAACCCTAAACCTAACTGTAACCCTAACCCTAAACATAATCTAACCCTAACCCAAACTCTAACCCTAACAATAACCCTAAGCTTATCCCTAACACTAAACCTAACGCGAATCTTACCCTAACCCTAACCCTAACCCTTACCCTAAACTAACATTAACCCTAACTCTAACGCTAACCCTAAACCTAACCCTAACCCTAACCCTAATCTAACACTAACCCTAACCCTAACCATAACCCTAACCATAACCCTATCCCTTACCCTAACCCTAACCTGAATCTAACCCCAACCCTAACATGTACCTTAACCTAACGCAAAGCCTAACCCTAACACTAACCCTAATCTAAACTTAAAACTAACCCTAACCCTAAACCTTACACTAACCCTAACCCTAACTTATCCCTAACCGTATCCCTAACTGTAACCCTAACCATAACCCTAAATCCTAAATATAACCTAATCATAATGCAAATCCTAAACCTAACCTAAACCTTACCGTAACGCTAATCCTAACCCTAACCTTACCATAAACCTAACCCTAGCCCTAAACCTAAACCTAACATAACACTAACACTAAACCTAGCCCTAATCACAACCCTTACCCTAACCATAAATGTAACGCTAACACTAACCTAAACATATCCCTAACCCTAATTCTAACCCTAACCCTAATCTAAACCTAACACTAACACTAACACTAACCCTAACTTAACCCTAACCTAATCCTAACCGTAAGCCTAACCCTAACCTTAAACCTAACCTAAACCTAACCATAACCCTATCGCTAACCTAACCCTAACCCAAATCCTAACTGTAACTCTAACCCTAATCCAACCATGAAAATAAGACTAACACTAACCCTAACCATAAACCACTGCATTGGGTTAGCATTAGGTAAAAGCCGTGTGTTCACAAGTGAGGAATGCAAGAGCATAGAAACAAAACAAACCCTAAACCTAAGACTAAGCAGAACCCTATCCCTAATGATAAAACTAAACCCTAACCCTAAACCCTAACCCTAACATAACCGTAAACCTAACCCAACACTAACCCTAATACTAATCCTAAACATAAACCTAACCCTAACCCTTACCCTAACCCTAACACTAACCCTAAACCTAACCTATCCATTACCCTAACACTAACGCTAACCCTAACACTAACCCTATTCTAACGCTAATCCTAACACTAACCCTAAGAGTAACCCTAACCCTATAACTTACCCTAACCCTAGCCATAACCGTTAACTTAAGATATCAATAACCTAAACCCTACTCCTAACCTTAACCCTAATCCAACTCTAAACCTAAACCCAACCCAAACCCTAATATAAACCTAAACCTAACCATAACCCTAACCCTGACACTAATCCTAACCATAACACTAACCTAACCCTAACCCTAACCCTAATCCTAACCCAAACCATAACTCAAACCCTGACCATAATCTCACACTAACCCAAACACTAAACCTAACCAAACTCTTAAAGTAACCCTAATCCTAAACCTTACTTTACCATAAACCTAACTCTAACCCTAACCCTAATCTAAACTTAAACCTAACCCTAACCATTACCTTAATGCTAACCGTATCCCTAACCCTAACTTACCCGTAACCCTATCCCCAACTCTAACCCTAACCATATCCCTAAATACTAACAATAACCTAACCTTAAACCAAATCCTACACCTTACCTAAACCTTACTGCAACACTAATCCTAACCCTAAACTTACCATAAACCTAAACCTAACCCTAACCCTAACCCTAACCCTAACCCTAACCTAACACTATACCTAATCATAACGCAAACCCCAACCATTTCCCTAACCCTAACTCTAACGCTAACCTAAACATAACCCTAACCGTAATCTTAACCCTAACCCTATCCCTAACCCAAACCATAACTCAAACCCTAACCCTACCCTCAACCTAATCAAAACCCTAAACCTAACCAAAACCTTACTGAAACCCTAATCCTAACCCTAACCTTACCATAAACCTAACCCTAACCCTAACCCTAACCTTAACCCTTACACTAACCTAAACCTAACCCTAACCCTATCTCTAACCCTAACTCTAATCTAACCCGAACCCTAACACTAACACCAACCCAACTTAATCCTAACTTAACCCAAACCATAAGCCGAAAACTAACCTTAATCCTAACCTAACCCTAACCCTAAAACTAACCCTAACACTAACCTAAACATAACCCTAAACCTATCTCTAACCCTAACCATAATCTAACCCAAACTCTAACACTAACACTTACCCAACTTAACCATAACCTAACCCTAACCATAAGCCGAATTCTAACTTTAACGTTAACCGAACCCTAACCCTAAACCTTTCCCTAACCTAAACCTAAACCTAACCCTAACCCTAAGCCTAATACAACCCGAACCCTAACAATAATCTAACCCTAACCCTAAACCACTGCTTCGGCTTAGCATTAGGTTAAAGCCATATTTTCACATGTTAGGAAACCAAGTGCATAGAAGCCAAACAAACCCTAAACCTAACACTTAACCTAATCCTATCCCTAACCATAAACCTAAACCCTAACCATAAACCCTAATCCTAACCTAACCCTAACCCTAACCCTAATACTAATCCTTACCTAACCCTAACCCTAAACCTAACACTAACACTAACCTTAATCTAACCCAAACCCTAATCCTAACCCTAACCGTTACTCTAAACCTAACCCTTACCCTAACCCTAACCCTAACCCTAACCCTAAACTTAACCCTAACACTAATATAATCCTAACCCTAATCTAAACTTCACCCTAACCCTAACCATAACCCTAACCCTATCCGTAACCCTAACCCTAAACCACTTCATTAACTTAGCATTAGGTAAAAGACATGTGTTCACATGTTCGTGAAAGCAAGTGCATAGCAGCCAAACACACCCAAAACCTAACCCTAACTCTAACCATAACCATAACCCTATCCCTAACCTAATCCAATCCCTAACCCTAACCCTAACCCTAACTCTAACCTTTACCATAATCTAATCCTAACCTTAACCCTAACCTTAACACTAACGCTAATCCAAACCCTAACATAACCTTATCCTTAAACCTAACCCTAACACTAACCTATCCATAAGCCTAACCCTAACCCTAACCCTAAACCTAATCCAAACCTGACCATAAACCTAGCCCTAACCCTAAACTAAACCACTGTGTTGGCTTACAATTAGGTAAAAGCTGTGTGTTCAGATGTGAGTGAAAGCAAGTACACAGCAGCCAAACAAACCCTAACCCTAACCCTAAACATAACCCTAAACCTAAACCCTCAACCTAAACCCTAACACTAACCTAACCCAAACCCTAACTCTAACCCAAACACTAACCCTAACCCTAACCCTAAAGCTAACCCAAAACCTAACCCCAATCCAACCCTAAACCTAACCCTAACCCTAATCCTAACCCAAACACTAAACCTCTGCATTGGCTTAGCATTCGGTAAAAGCCATGTGTTCACATGTGAGTGAAAGCAAGTGCACAGCAGCCAAACAATCCCTAAACCTAATCCTAAAAGTAACCCTAACCCTAACACTAACTCTAATACTAAACAATAAACTTAACAGTAACCCTAACCCTAACCTAAAACTAATCCTAATGCTAGCCATAATCTAACCTTGAACCTAACCCTAACCCTAAACCTAAACCATATCCTAATCTAAACTAACCCTAACCCAAACCCTATCCCTAACCCTAACCCTAACCCGAAACCAAAGTCTAACCCCAAACCCTAAGCATAACCTAACACTAACCCAAACCTGAACCTAACCCTAACGCTAACCCTACCCTTAATCCTAACCCTAACCTTACCATAACCCACACCCTAAATCTAACCATAACCCTAAACCTAATCTAAACCTAAACCAGCCTTAACCCTAACTTTAACCCTAATCCTAAACCTTGCCCTAACCATAAACCTAACCCTAACCCTAACACTATACTAACCATAACCCTAAACCTAACTCTTACCCTAACCCTAACCCTAACCCTAATCTAACCTTAACCCTAACCCTAACCCTAAGAGTAACCTATCCATAACACTAACCCTAACCCTAAACCTAATCCAAACCTAACCCTAACCTAACCCTAAATGTTACCCAAACCTAAACCTAACCTAACCGTAATCTAACCATTTCCCTTTCCATAATGCTTACCCTAAACCTAACCCAATTCTAAACCTAAACCTAACCTAACCCTAATGCTCACCCTAAACTTAAAACAATGCATTGGCTTAGAATTAGGTAAAAGCGGTGTGTTCACATGTGAGTGAAAGCAAGTGAATAGAAGCCAAACAAACCCTTACCCTAACATTAAACCGAACACTAACACTACCCCTAAATCCTAACCATAAACCTAACACTATCCCTAACCTTAACCTGTTCTTAACCCAACCCTAACCGAAATCCCAACCCTTCTCTAACCTAACACTAACACAAACCCTAACTCTCTCCCTAACCCTAACCCTAACTTAAACCTAAACCTAACACTAACACAAAATTTAACCCTACCCTAAATCCTAACTCTAACCTAACCCTAACCCTAACCCCAAACCTCACCCTAACCCTAATGCTAACCCTAACCTAACCCTAACCCTAACCCTAACACAGACCCTAAATATTACCCTAACCCTAATCTAACCCTAACCCGAACCCGAACCCAAACCCAGCCCTATCCCTAACACTTACCCTAACCTAACCATAACCGAAACCCTAACACTAACCATGACCCTAACCCCAGTCTAACCTTAACCCTAACCCTAACACTAACCCATACCCAAACCCTATCCTAACCCTCACCCTCACCCTAACCCTAACCCTAACCTAACCCTAACGCTAACCTTAACACTAATCTAACCATAACCATAACCCTAACCCTAACCCTACCCTAAATGTAAGTTAACCCTAAACCTAACCCTAACAATAATCCTAACCCTGACCCTAATCTAACCATAACCATACACCTACCCATAAACCTAACCTGAACACTAAACCCTAGCCCTAACCCTAAACCTAATGCTGACCTATCCATAACCCTTACACAAAAACTAATCCGAAACCTAACCCAAACATAACCCTAAACCTAAACCAATGCATTGGCTTAGCATTAGGTTAAAGCCGTGTGTTCAGATGGGAGTGAAAGCAAGTGCATAGCAGCAAAACAAACCCTAAACTTAAACCTAACCTTAAACCAAACCCTTACCCTAACACTAACCCTAAATCCTAGCCTTAACCTAAACCCTAACCCTAACCATAACTTATCCCTAACTCTAACCATAACCATAATCTTACCCTAACACTGAACATAACCCTAAAGTGAACCCTATTCCTAACCATAAAATAACCCTAAACTTACCCTAACCCTAACCCTAACCTAGCACTAACCCTTCCCTGAACCCTAAGGCTAAAACTAACCCTAACCTAAGCCTAACACTAACCCAACCATAACCCTAACACTAACACTAACCTAACCCTTACTCTTATCTGAGCCATAACACTAATCTAAACCTAACCCTAACCCTAACCTAACCCTAACCCTAACCCTAACCCTAAACTAACCCTAACCCTCACCCTAAAATTAAACCGAACTTCTAAGCCTAAGCCTTACACTAACATTGCCATAATCCTAAACCTAACCCTAGCCCTAACCCTAAACCTAACCCTAACACTTACCCTAACCCTAACGCTTACCCTAACCCAATCACTAACATAAACATAACCCTAACACTAACTCTAACATAAAACCTAAATAACCCTAATCCTAACCCTAACACTAACCCTAACCATATCCCTAACCCTAAACTAACAGTGACACCTACCCTAACCCTCACCCTGAACAAACCCTACCCTAAACCTAACCCTAATCCTAATCCTAATCCTAACCCTAATCTAACCCTATCCCTAACCCTAACACTTGCCCTAAACTTATCCTTAACCCTTACCCTAAAACTGACACTAACCTAAACATAACCCTAACCATAACTCTAACCATAACGCTAATCTAACCCTAACATTAACTCCAACATTAACACAAACCTAATCCTAACCTAACCCTAACACTGACCTAACCCTAACCTTAACACTAACCTAACCGTGACCCTAACCCTAACCCTAACACTAGTCTAATCCTAACCTTAAACTGAAACCTGACCCTAACACTAATCCTAACCTAACTCTAAACCTAAACCTTACAATAATCCTAACCCTAACCCTAATCTAACCCTAACCCTATCCATACCACTAATGCTAACCTGAACACTAAACCCTAGGCCTAACAATGACTTATCCATAACCCTTAGCCTAAAACTAACCCTAACCCTAATCCAAACATAACCCTAATCCTAACCCTAAGCCTAAAGCAATGCATTGGCTTAGCATTAGGTTAAAGCCGGTTCTTCAGATGGGAGTGAAAGCAAGTGATTAGCAGCCAAACAAACCCGAAACTTAATTCTAACCCTAACCCTAACCCTTTACATAATGCTAACGCCAAAACCTGGCCTTAACCTATACCCTAACCCTAATCCTAACTTATCCCTAACACTAACCATAACCATAATCTTACCCTAACACTAAACCTAACCCTAAACCAAACCCTAATCCAAACCCTAAACTAACCCTAAGCTTACCTTAACCCTAACTTAGGACAAATACTTCCCCGAAACCTAAGGCTAAACCTAACCCTAACCTAAACCTAAACCTAACCTAACCATAACCATAACCCTAACACTGACCTAACCCTAACTTTAACCCTAACCTATCCCTAACCCTAAACCTAACCCTAAATCTAAACTAATCATATCCCTAAACTGAAACATGACCCTTACAATAAACCTGTCCCTAACCCTAATTCTAACCCTAAACTAACACTAACCCTGACCTTACCCTAACCTTAACACTAACCTAACCCTAACCCTAAATTTAACCACAGCCCAAACTCTAACCCTAAGCCTAAACTAACAATAACCCTAATCCAAATCCTAAATGTAAACCTAAACTTTACCCTAACACGAACCCTAACCCTAACTTGAACCTAATCCTAAACTTAATCTATCCCTAACCCTATCCCTAAATGTAGCCCTAACTGAATCCTAACTGTAACCCTAATCTAACCCTAACCCTTAACCTAACCATAGCCTAACCCTAACCCTAACAATAACCCTACCCTTAACCCTGACCCTAACTCTAACCCTAATCCTAACCTATCCATAACCCTAACCCTAACCCTAAATCTATTCCAAACCTAATCCTAACCCTAAGCCTAACCCTAAACCTAAACCACTGCATTGGCTTAGTATTAGGTAAAAGCCATGTTCACGTGTGAGTGAGTGAAAGTTCATAGCAGCCAAACAAACTGTAACCTAACCTAACCCTATCCCTAAACCTAACCCTAACCTAAACCTAACGTTAACTCTAACAATAATACTAAACCTAACCCTTATCTAACCCTAAACCTACCCCTAAACATAACCCTAAAACTAACCCTAAACCTTAACCCTAAACCTAACCTAAACCAATCCCTAACCTTACCCTAACCCTAACAATAATTCTAACACTAACCCTAACCCAAACCTAACCCTAAACCTAACAGTAACGCTAACCCTAATCCTAAACACTCATCTTAACTTAACCCTTACACTAACCATAAAAATAACCTGAACCCAAACCTTACTCTATTCCTAACCTAACCCTAACCGTAACCCTAAAACTAACCCTAACCCTAATCTAACCTAAACCCTAAACCAAACAGCAAAACTAACCCTAACACTTTCCCTAACCCTAACCCTAATGCTAACCCTATCCTAACCCTAGCCATAACCCTAACCCTAACCCTAACGCTAACCCTAAACTAACCCTAACCCTTACCTTAACCTTATCCCATACTCTAACCCTAAAATTAACACTAAGCCTAACCTGACATAAACCATAACCCTAACCCAAACCCCAACTCTTATCAAACTCTAACATGAACACTAACCCTAAACCTTACCCTAACCCTAACACTAACCCTCACCTAACCGTAACCCTAACACTAACCCTAACTGAAACCCTAACCCTAACATAAACCAAACTCTAAACCTAACCCCAACCCTAAACCTAACCTTAACCCTAATCCAACCCTAACCTAATCCTAACAATAACACTAACCCTAACCCTAACCGAAAACATAAACCTAACCCTAACTTAACCCTAATCCTAACCATAACACTTATCCTAACTCAGCCCTAACCCTAAACCTTACCCAAACCTAAACATAATTCAAACCCTAACACTAACCACAAACCTAACCGCAGTCTAACCCTAACCCTAAACCTAACCCTAACCCTAACTGTAAACCACTGCTTTGGCTTATCATTAGGTAAAAGACGTGTTCACATTTGAGTGAAAGCAAGTTCATAGCAACCAAACAAACATTCACCATAAACCTAACACTAAACTTATCCCTAACCCTAAACCCTAACCCAAACCCTAACCTAACCCTAACCCTAACACTAAACCTAAAGCTAACCTTAACCCTAACCCTATCCCTAATCTAACCATAAACTTAACCAAAACCCTAACCTAGCCCTAACCCTAAACTTAACTATAACAGTAACCCTAACTGTAATCTAACCCTAAAACTAACCCCAACCCTAAACTTATCTATAACAGTAACCCTAACCATAATCTAACCATAAACCTAACCCAAACCCTATCCTAATCCTAACCCTAACCCTAACCCTAAACCTAACCTTAAACTTTAATCCTAACCTAACCTAAACCCAAACCCTAACCTTAACTCTAATCATAATGGTAACCCTAATCCTAACTTAACACTAACCTAACCCTAACACTAACTCAAACCATAACCATAACCTAACCCTAACCCTAACCTAACACAAAGCATTACCCAAAACTAACCCTAACCCTAACACAAATCTAACCCTATCCCTTACCCTAATGCTAAACCTAAACCTAACCATCCCTAAACCTAACCCAAAACCTAAACCTAATCTAACCCTAACTCTAACCCTTACCCTAAACTAGTGCATTGGCTTAGAATTAGATAAAAGCCATGTGTTCACATGTGTGTGAAACAAGTGAATAGCAGCCAGAGAAACCCTAACCCTAACACAGAACCTAACACTAACCCTGCCACAAAACCCTAACCATAAACCTAATAATATCCCTAATCTTATCCTGACCTTAACCCAAACCTAACCCAAATCCCAACCCGTATATAAACCTAACACTAACACAATCCCTAACCCTTACCCTCACCCTAACCCGAACCCTAACTTAACCCTAACCCTAACACTAACCCTAAATTTAACCCTAAACCTAAACCTTAATCCTAACCTAACTCTAACCCAAACCCTAACTCTATCTCCAAACCTAACCCTAACCTTAATCCTAACATTAATGTAACCCTAACCCTAAATGTAACCCTAACAATAACCCTAAATATTACCCTAACCCTAATCTAACCCTAACCCTAACACTAATCCTAACCCTAACCCTAACTTAAACCTAACCTAACCCTATCCCTAACCCTAACACAAGCCTAAACCTAACCTAACCCTAACGCTAACCCTAACAATAATCCTAACCCTCACCCTAATCTGACCCTAACCATACCCTTGCCCTTAAACCTAACCCGAACACTAAACCCTAACCTTAACCCTAAACCTAACCTAACCCTAACCATAACCTCACCCAAACCCTAACACTAACCCTAACCTAACCCTAACCTTAAATGTAACATGAACCGTAACCTTAACCATAAACCCTCACCTTAACCTAAACCTTACACTAACCCTAAACCTAACACGAACCCAACCCTAACCCTAACGAAACCTAATCCTAAACCTAACACTAAACCTAACCTAACCTTACCTATCCCTAACCCTAACCTTAAAACTAATCTAACCGTAACCATAAACCTAACCTTAAAGCTAACCCTAAAACTATCCCTAACACTAACCCTAACAATAACCTTAATCCTAACCTTATCCTAACCCTAGCCGTAACCATCACCCTAACCCTAACCCTAATCTAACCCTAACCATAAAACTAAAGCTAACCCTAAACTTAACCTACACATAACATTAAACCTAAACCTAACCCTAAACCTAAACCTAACCCTAACCCTAACCCTAACCTAACCCTAAAGCTAACTCTAACCCTAACCGTAACCCTAATCCTAACACTAAACCACTGCATTCGTTTAGCATTCAGTTAAAACTGTCTGTCCGCATGTGAGTGAAAACAAGTGCATAGTAGCCAAACAAACCCTTACCCCAACCCTAACCTTAACCCTACCTCTAACCCTTAACCCTCACCCTAAATCTAACCCTAACCCTAACCCTAACCCTAACCTAACCATAACCTTAACACTAACACTAATTTAAACCCTAACCTTAAACCCTAACCCTAACCTAAACCTAAACCTAAACCAGCACTGTCCCTAACCCTAAACCTCACCCGAACCCTAATCCTAACTCTAACCAACCCCTAACACAAACCCTAAGGCTAAGCCTAAACAAAACCCTAACCCTAATCTAATGCTAATGCTAACCCTAACCCTAACACCCTAACCCTTTCCTTAACTGTAGCACAAAACCTAAACCTAACCCTAACCTAACCATAACCTAACCCAAAGCATATTCATAACCGTAACTCTAATGTAACCCTAACCCTAACCCTAAACCATTGCACTGGCTTTGCCTTATGTAAAGACCTGAGTTGAAGTGCATAGTAGCAATACAAACCCTAACCCTAACAATAAACTAAACTATCCCTAACACTAACCGTAACCTAACCCTGATCCTAACCCTAATTTAACCCTAACCCTACTTGTAAATGCAACCCTAACCATAACCCTAATCTACCCCTAACCCTAATCCTAACCTTAACCCTAACCCTAACCTTAATCCTAACCTAACACTAACCCTAACCCCAAACCTAATCCTAAATTTAATGCTAGCCCTAAACCTAAACCTAACCTTGACCTATCCATAAACCTTAACCTAAAACTAACGCTAACCCTAATCCAAACCTAACCCTAACCCTAAACCTAACCCTAACTCTAAACCAATACATTGGCTTAGCATTAGGTTAAAACTGCGTGTTTAGATTTGAGTGAAAGCAAGTGCATAGCAGGCAAACAAACTCTAAACCTAATCCTAACACTAGCCCTAACCCTTATCCTAACAATAACCCTAACTCAAATGCTAACCCTAACCATAACTAAACCCTAACCCTTACCATAACCATAATCTAAAGCTAACACTAAACCTAACCCTAAACCGAATGCTAAGCGAAAAACTAAACTAACCTTAAAATTTCCCTAACACTAACCTAGCATTTACACTACCCTGAAACCTAAGGCTAAACCTAACCCTAACTTAAACCTAACCCTAACCTAACCATAACCCTAATCCTAACCTAACCCTTACATTTATCTGAACCATAACCCTAATCTAACCTTTTCCCTAACCATAACTCTAGCGCTAACCCTAACCCAACCCTAACTCTAAGCCTAATCCTAACCCTAACCTAATCCTAACACTAACCCTAACTCTAATACTACTGCTAACCCTAACCTTGCCATAATCCTTAACCTATCCCTAGCCCTAATCCTAACCCTAACACTTATGCTAACCCTAACACTTACCCTAACCCTACCACTAACCTAAACATAATCCTAACCCAAACTCTAACACTAACCCTAATCTAACCCTAACCCTAACACTAACACTAACCCTAACCATAGAGCTAACCCTAACCTAACATTAACATTACCATAACTCTAATCCTAAAATAACCATAACCCTAACCCTAAACTTAATCCTAACCCAAATTTAGCCATAATCCTAACACTTACCATAACCCTAACCCTAACCCAAACCCTTACCCTAACCCTAACCCTTACCCTAACCCTAACACTAGCCTAAATATAACCCTAATCATAACTCTAACCCAAACCCTAATCTAACCCTAACCCTATCCCTAACACTAACGTAATCCTAACCAAACCCTAACCCTAACCCTAACCCTATCACTTACCCTAAACCTAACCCTAACCCAAATCTAACCCTAACTCTAACCATAACCCTAAACCAATGCATTGTTTTAACCTTTGGTAAAAGCCGTTGTTCTCATGTGAGAGAAAGCAAGTGCATAGCAGTGAAAAAACCCTAACCCAAAACCTATTCGTAACCCTAATCATAATCTAACCTTAAACAGTAACCCTAATCGAACCATGACCCTAACACTAAGCCTAACCCTAGCCCTAACTTAACCCTAACCCTGACATTACCCTCACCTTAACCCTAACTTAACCCTAACGCTTACCCTAACCTTAATCTAACGCTAAACATAATCGGAACCCTGACCCTAACATTAACCCTTTCCTTAACCCTAAACCTAACCCTAACATAACCCTAAACCTGATTTAACCCTAAACTTAACCCTAACCTAC
>JAQZBX010074263.1:0-14787 GCA_029593785.1 Cabassous unicinctus
ACACTTTCCCCCATTAACAACATCTTTCATTAGTGTGGTACATTTGTTATAATTGATGACTACATATTGAAGCATTGCTACTAACCATGGTCTATAGTTTACATTATGGTTTACACTTTGCACTGCACAATTTTGTAGATTTTGACAAAATGTATAATGGCCTGTATTTGTCATTGTAATATCATGCAGAACAATTCCAATGTCCCAAAAATGTCCCATATTACACCTATTCTTCCCTCTCCCTCCCCTCAGAATCTCTGGTGACTACTGTCTTTATATCAGTGTTACAAGTTCTTCCACTACTAGAATAATAATAAATCTACTTTAGTCCATAGTTGCATTCTTACCTTATGTCTGTTCATTACTCAATCTTGAGAATTTTGGGATGATGATGCCTACTCTGCTTCCACTTGAGAGGGACCTTAGATCCCATGGGGCAGATGGATGGAACTGTCTTGCTTGCAGTTGTGGATACTCTCTGTTTTTTGGGATGGGTGTTGTCCATCATCATCCCTTTGTTAGTTGTCCTGGGTAAGTCCAGTGAATTGGAGAGTACATGTTGACTGCAACTCTGCTGAGATTCAGGGCTCAACAAGCATATAAACAGGTCAAAGATTTAAGTCTCTGGGACGTATATTTAACAAGTTTAGTGCTAATTATAGATTCAAATAAAATGGTTAGAAGAATTATGTGTGAGAAAATTATAAAAGCTTAACTGGTACATTGGGGAGATAGGTTATCATATATTCCAAGGTAAGACCCACCGATGAGGTGCCAATTTCCTGGGGTTGTCTGCCCTGCCTGTAGTGTCTAGGGTGGAAGATTTTGTATTTTGCACGATTGTTAAAAATCTAAAACTGTGTTCCATGTTTGTCTGCCAGTGTTGTGTTAAAAGCAGTCCAATTTGCCATTATCAGCTTCTACCACTCAGAGACTTGGCCTTTGTACTCAAAGCTTTTCTTTCCTTGCTTATAGTCTCTGGCATTTTGCTATGCCAACAATGCCAAGGTTGGAGGTTGGTCTTACTGGTGTCCAAGAGGCACAAGAAAGATGGGCATAGTTATTGGAGAATAAAGCAGAAAAACCTATGGGTGTTGGGTTAATTGTAGATGACGTTAATAGAATGTGCTACTCCTTTAAAGGAGTTTAGTGTCTAATGTTAAATTTATAGTCTGGTTTTTTTATATGGCCTTGGGGAGTAGATTTTACCAAATATCCCAGTTCAAATGAATTGCCCACACATTTTGAATAGGAACAGGAAATATGAAATTTCAGTTATTTTATTCCCACTCTTTTTCCAGCCTTTCTAGGGGAAAATATCTCCAGACTGCACAGTAATATTCTTCTAAACAAGATAGAAGATAAAAAGGTCAATAATGCAGGAACCAGCAATAAATTTTCTCTTAAAAACAACCAGTACGTCACATAGTTGAGTTATCTGCAAAGAAAAAAATAAGATAAACACATAGTTAATTTCTGAAGAAACATTCATTTAAATGAGACCAAAGGGAACTTAGAAATCAAACACAAAATGCTTCCTGGCTTGGAAGATGAGATCAGGCTTTTACATTTTTAGACACAAAAAATAAAGATGCTTTACCAGATTTCTCCTGCCACGAGTTAGTTGAAATCCCCAGGTTCCCATGACTAGATCTAATTATACTCAAGACAACTGCCACCAGGAAGGAGGACCTTGCCATCCTTTCTCTTGGAGTCCAGGTGACCTGTCTCATCCCAGCAAACACTTGTGCTACAGACTTGGCTGCTGGCCAAGCAATACACTCCACCACTGTGACTATCCTTTGTCCTGCTTAACTTCTACTTTCTCTTAACCCAGGAAACTCAGGATCAGCTCTTTCCAAGATGTACGTGATTCCTTATTCAATGGGGGACTGGGAATCAGCTTGGCTCTGTTTATCTCATTATTGTCCTGTCTAAAATGTCGCTCTCAACACCAGAGGGTCTCATGCTGGCTGGTGGGCACCCATGACTCCAAGTTATACCTTGCACCACTATAAACACTACTCCCCTCCCCTAAAGTCCAGTAGAAGTCTTTGGTTGCCCTGGAATGCTTCTTAATGAGGATAAAGAGTGCTTGAACACATCTAAACTTGGCAGCCTTCCTGCTGTTTATAAGCTACTGTTTATGGAGAGAAAATTCTCACAGGCTATTTTTTAAAATTATTTTTATTTAATTTTAAAGAAGCTTTAGATTTCATAAATGCTGCTTTAAAAATATAGGGAATTCCCATATGCCCCACTGCGTCCCCTTCCCACACTTTTCCACATCAACAACATCCCTCATTAGTGTGGCACATTTGTTACAAATTGATGAACACATATTGAAGCATTGTTACTAGCCTTGGACTAGAGTTTACATTACAGTTTATGCCCTGTCCTGTACAATTTTGTAGGTTATGACAAAATATATGATGGCCTGAATCTGTCATTGCAATGTCATGCAGGACAATTCCAATGTCCTGAAAATGCCCCCATCTTACACCTATTCTTCCCTTTCCCTCCCCTCAGAACCTCTCGTGGCCACTGCCTTTATACCAATGACAAAAGTTCTATTTTTAATGGGACACATATATGTAAGAGCTGAGAGAATACAGTGCTAGTGGTTTTGTTTTGTTCCTGTCTAATTTTAGTCTCATTCAAGGTCTTATAGACTCTTTGGTGTTCAGGGAAGAGGTCAGGAGTCTTTGAGGGTCTTCTGCGTGTTTCTGAATTAAATTCCACATAAAGTCTTTCAGGGAGTTAAGAGTTTCAGCAGAAATGTACAGAGGGCTCATTATATGAACATGTATGTTTTTTTTGCGTTTTAGAGGTTGCACTTTAACAAGGCAATGCAATACTGATGAAGTTCTCATTTTAATTCTTATTGTTGATGAGAAAAATAACTTATGGCAGGAGAAATCTGGTAAAGCATCTATATATTTTTGTATCTAAAAATGTAAAATCCTGATCTCACATTCTTCCAAGCCAGGAAGATTATGTTTGATTCCTAAGCCCCCTTTGGTCTCATTTAAAGGAATGTGCTGGGGCAAGTGCAGTGTCTTACTAAAGTTTGGATGACTTGTGAAGGAGAAACTTTGGACACACATTATACTCATTTCCATTTTAATTAATATATGCCTTTCAGCTACAGTGGGTAATATAATCAAACTGGGTTAAAAAAAATAATTTCCTTGTACTGCATCTCAGAAGAGACTGTGTGACTTTTAAATGAATGTCTGTCAATGGTTATCTCTCCCATCGCTCTCTGGAAGCTGCTAAGAAATTGTGCATGGCTCTAACTTTTCCAGGACGCTTCATAAAATAAGGGCTATCTGTTTTTGCTGCCCTCCAGCTGTGCATGGCATGTTGTATCTTTGTGAGTGTCAGTGAGATGTGGTGACAACTCCTGGGGGCCTCAGGGCCCACTACCTTCCCTGAATCCTCAAATCTGCAATGTGTGTGTGTTTTGCTATATCTCTGAGATAGCTTGACATGCAGGCTGACCTTTTTCTTGTGTACATACAGGGCACACGGCCACAGGCCAGCCTTGCACTATACAGGTGACCCAGACCTTCCAGCATCTTGAGTTGTGCCTGAGACATTGGAGGGTGGGGGGAGTGATCAACTGCTCTTTTTTAGAGATTAGCAGATGAAGGAGTTGTTACTGAACATTCATTTATAGGTCCAGGTACGTTTAAATTACTTGAAGTTTTAAAAGCAACTATTTTCTAAGACTCTAGGTGTGCTGTGGTTGCATATTGCCCTTTCTAGTTAGTTACATTTCTTCATATAGGTTTCCTAACATTTATTCCTCAGATCTATTAAAGTATGACATAGCATTCCTAATATGCCCATGAATTTTTAAAACATCAACGAGAATTAGATAATTTTACTCAGAGTTTTTCTTGAAATGTTCAGAGCATCCATTAAGATAGGAAAAATTTCAAAGAGAAACAGAGTGGCCAAATCAAGGCTGGGAATCGCTCATTTAAATATTAGATTTGGGGAAGCAAGTTTCCTACTTCTCAAAAGCAAAGAGTAAAAGAAACACAGGTAGAAAATCTGGTAACTGTTCAGAAGGCACCAAGTAATTTTGAGTTTATTAATGTGGCATCTGTATACTGATGACTCCAAAATCCCTCTCCAGCCTTGACTTCTTCCCTGAACTTCAGGTACACACACCAAGCCCCTTCTTTGTTTCTTTCCTTGGGTGTCAAATTCAGCACAGCCAAAACACAACTCCTGATTCACACACCCAAACCTGGTCCTGTCCCATTCTGATTCATCTCAATAAACAGTCCCACTATTCATCCAGTTGTTCTAGACAAATATATCCTTATTTATTTCCACTCCTCACCCCTTCATATTATCCAAACCACCAGGAAAACTTTTTGACCCTTCCTTCAAAATACATCTTGAATCTGTCTGCTTTTGTCTGTCTCCACTACCATCACCTTGGTCCAAGAGACTTTTTGTCTCTTACCTCTTAAATGGTCTTTCTGCTTCATTCTTGCTCACCTATAATCAAATTTTCACACATTTTTCAGCAACCTTTAAAGTGCAAATCAGAGGATGTCACTTTCAGGTTAAAAGCCTTCCCTTGCTTCCCATTACACTCAGAATCCTTGATGTACATGCTCTTTTTGGTTAAGGCTCATCCCCTTCTTTATCTTATTTCTTGCTACTGTCTCTCTCACCCACATTTCTTCCCTCTACAAGCTTATTTTCTGATACTCCTACACACCAGGTTAGTTTCTGTTCCAGAGCTTGTGTGGTAGCTATTTCCTACGCCCAGAATACTTATTTCCCCCTGATTTTTGCATTGCCCACTCCTTCTTGTTATTCAGAGCTCAGCTTGAATGTCACTTAGATGGAGAGGTTGACCATGTAGCCACTTGCTATCCCAACACCCTGTTTGACTCTTCCAATAGTACTTACCATTATCTGGTACTCCTTTCTTTCTCCCCACCTTTCTCCCTCTCCCTTTCTATCTCCCTGTCTCCCTCTCTCAACCTTTCTCCCTCCCTCTTTCTCTCTGTCTCTCCCCCCCACCCTGTTCCCTCTCATTATTCATCATTCTGTCATCTTGATTCTATGATAGCAAGCTTCTTGTCAGTCTTGGTTATGGCTGTTTTGCCAGTATTTAAAACACATGATAACACAATATTTTTGAATGGATAAATTGATAAATTTAATCATGTAATCTTCCATTTTTCAAAACTAGTAGCCATTCTAGTGGGTGTGAAGTGCTATTTCATAGTGGTTTTGATTTTGATCCCCCTAATAGCTAATGATGTTGAGTATCTTTGCATGAGATTTTTGGCCATTTGTATAATTTTTTTGGAGAAATGTCTATTCAAGTCCTTTGCCCATTTTTAAATTGGGTTGTTTAACATTTTGTCTTTGAATTGTAGAGTTTCCTATATTATACTTTTAACACTCCACAGATAATGAGGACTTTGCTGCAGGGTGAGTGTGCTTGCGTTCCCACGTGTGTGTGTTTGTCCCTGACTTTAAATGCTTTTGAGTGATTCCCAAGCTTCTCTCTTAAGTTCTTTCTCTATTTTCCTGTACCTTCCATTTCTTCAGAACATAAAAGGGAAATGCTACTCTTAGGTAACAATCTTCCTTTAATCCCTTTTAAAATACCGCTCTTATTTTACTACAAGCTATCCTAGGTTTCTTTCCCCATTTTAATGAAGGATAGCCTTGAGGCAGACAAAAGAGCAGTGGTATTTGAAGCTCTGTTGGGCTGGGAGGGCATCCAGTGGGAATTCCAGTGAATAATTAGATCTAGAGGTTTACTGCAAATGGCACAAGAATGGGTAACTTAATAGAGTTCAAATTATGGACTGAGTGCATAAGGAAATTCCAGATAAAGCAATAAACTATTTTTTGGTGGAATATCATATGCATTTCCAAAGCTATCTTTGAGAACTTATTGAATCCTTACATTTACCCTCCAGAGACAATAATTTTCACTTAGCAATGCAGAGATTTAAAATATGATATATAAAATAGCCATGAAAGGTAGACCAAAGTCATTGGCTAAAATGCATATTTCCTTAAACTATATTAGGAAAAAATTTATCAAAATACTTAACAATCTTTGTCATATTTAAATTATTAGATTGGTGCCAATTCCATTTTTTTAAAAATGTGGTAGCACAAATATAACAATTTTAACCACCTTTAAGTATACAATTCAATGACATTGATTACATTCACTATGTTGTGCTACCATCACCACCATCCTTTACCAAAATATTTCCTTCACCCCAAACAGAAACCCTGTACCCATTAAGCATTAACTCTCCATTCCTCTTCCTCCACCCTTGGAGAATCCTGTAATCTACTTTTATGTCGCTATGAATTTGCATACTCTAGTTATTTCATATAAGTGAAATCATACAAGATCTGTCCTTTTTTGTGTGGCTTATTGCACTCAAAATATCTTCAAGGTTCATCCATGTTGTGGCATGTATCAGAACTTCATTCTGGCTGAGTAGTATTCCATTTTTTGTGTATACTACATTTTGTTTATCCATTTATCTGTTAATGGTCACTTGGGTTGCTTCTACTCTTTGGCTATTGTGAATAATGCTGCTATGAACATTGGTGTACAAACATCTGTTTGAGTCTCTCCTTTCAATTCTTTGGGGTATATACCTAGAAGTGGAATTGTGGGTCATGTGGTAATTCCAAGTTTTACTTTTTGAGGAATAGCCAGAGTGTTTTCCACAATTGCTGCACCATTTTACATTCCTTCCAACAATGCACTAGAATTCCAATTACTTTACATCCTCATCAACATTTGTTATTTTCCATTTTTAAAATAAAAGCCATTCTAGTGGATGTGAAATGGTATCTCATTTTGGGTTTGGTTTGCAGTTCCCTAATGACTAATGATGTTGAGTATCTTTTTCAGCTTCTCGGTCAGTGTATATTTTCTTTGGAGAAATGTCTATTCAAGTCCTTGCTTGTTTTTTTTTTTTAAGGATTTATTTTATTTAGTTATTTCTCCCCACCCCCTCATTGTTTGTACTTGCTGTGTGCTGTGTCTTTAGGAGGCAAGGGGAACTGAACCCGGGACCTGTGATGTGGGAGGGAGGCACCTAATCGCTTGAGCCACCTTCGTTCCCTGCTTTGTTGTGTCTCTCATTATGTTTTTTTAGTTTCTTCTGTCTCTTGTTGAGTCATCAAGTTGACTGTCGTCAGCTCGCTGTCTTGCTCACTTTCTTTAGGAGGCATCGGGAACCACTGTTCCCAGCTTTTGTTGTGTCTCTCATGTTTTTTTTTCTTGTGTCTCTTGTTGTATCATCTCGTTGTGTCAGCTCGCCATGGCTGCCCGTCACTCCAGTTCGCTGTTTTCTTTAGGAGGCACTGGGAACTGAACCTCGGACCTCCCATGTGGTAGGCAGGAGCTCAGTTGCCCAAGCCACATCTGCTTCCCCCTTTGCCTGTTTTTCAGTTGGGTTGTTTACCTCTTTGTTGTTGAGTTGGAGGTAGTTGAGTAGGAGGTAATTACTGGATAATAAAGCCTTATCACATATATGATTTCTAAGTATTTTCTCCTATTCTGAAGGCTGTCTTTTCTCTTTCTTAATAATGTTCTCTGATGCACAAATGTTTAGATTTTTATTGAGTCCAAGTTATCTATTTTTTCTTTTGATACTTATATTTTTGGTTTAAATTCTAAAAATCCATAGCCTAATAAAAGGTCTTGAGGATATTGACTTATTATTTCTCCTAAGAGTTTTATACTTTTAACTCTTATGTTTAGGTTGTTGATACATTTTCAGCTACTCTTTGTATGTGGTATGAGGTAGGGCTCCACTTTCATTCTTTTGTACGTGGATATCCAGTTTTCCCAGCACCATTTGTTGAAGAGACTATTCTTTTCCAATGAGTGGACTTTGTACCTTTGTCAAACTTAGTTTGTCATAGACATGGGAGTTTATTTCTGAACTCTCAGTTCTATTCTATTGGTCTGTCTGTGTTTGTGCCAGTATCCCAATGTTTTCAGTACTGAAGCTTTGTAATAGTTTTGAAATTGGGAAGTGTGAATCCTTCAACCTTGTTCTTATTTTTCAAGATGATTTAGGCTGTTGAGGTTTCTTGACTTTCCATATGAATTTTATGACTGACTTTTCCACCTCTACAAAGAAGGCTGTTGGAATTTTGATTGGGACTGCCAAGAATTTGTAAATATCTTTGGGTAATATTAACATCTTAACAATATTAATTCTTGCAATCCATGAACATGGGATATTTTTTCATTTATTTAATTCTTTAAATTCTTTCAGCAATGATTTGTAGTTTTCCATGTGCAAGTCCTTTACATTCTTGGTTACAATTATTGCTAGATATTTTATTCTTTTAGTTGCTGTTATAAATAGTATTGTTTTCTTTTTTTTCAGATTGTTGATTGCTGTTGTATAGAAATAGCACTGATTTTTGCTTATTGATCTTTTACCCTGCCACTTTTCTTGAATTCATTTATTCATTGAAGTGTTCTTGTAATTTCTCTTGGACTTTCTCTACATCATGTCATTTATAAATAAGGATAGTTTTTACTTGTTTCTTTCCAATTTGGATGAATTTTATTTATTTATTTCTTGTGTAATAGTTTTTATTGGTGAATAGTTGTGGTGAAAGTGGGCATCCTTGTCTTGTTCCTGATCTTATAGGGAACATTTTCAGTATTTCAAAATTGAGTATTGTGTTTTCTGTGGATTTTTCATAAATGGCCTTTATCGTATTGAAGAAGTTCCTTTCTATTCCTAATTTTCTGAATATTTTAATGAAGAAATAGTGCTGTTTTTTTTTCAAATACCTTTATTGCATTGATTGAGATAATCATGTGTTTTTGTCCTCATTCAGTCTATTAATGTGGTGTATTGATGGATTTTCTTATGTTAAACTACCCTTGGATTCCTGGGATAAGTCCCACCTGATCATGGTGTGCAATCCTTTTAATATTCTGGTGTACTTGGTTTACTAATATTTTGTTGAGGATTTTTGCATCTATATTCATAAGGGATCTGGCCTGTAGTTTCCTTTTCTTGGGATATGTTTATCTGGCTTTAGTATTAGCATTATGCTGACATCATAGAATGCGTTAGGAAGTTCCCTTCTCTTCAGTTTTTTGGAAGAGTTTGAGCAGGATTGATGTTAATTCTTTTTTGAATGTTTGGTGAAATTCACTAGTGATGTCCTATAGTCTTGGACATTTCTTTGTTGGGAGGTTTTTAATTATTGAGTAAATCTTTTTACTTGTTATAGATCTGTTGAGCTCTTCTATTTTGTCTTGAATCAGTTTAGGAAATTTGGGTGTTTCTAGTAAATTTTCCATTTCATGTAGGTTATCAGATTTGTTGTAAAATTGTTCCTAATATACTTTTTTCATATGCACATACATACCTTTATTTATTTATATTTGAAAAGTTGTGAGTTAACAAAACAATCATGCATTCCATACAGGATTCTCATATACTGCCCCACCACCAACACCATGCATTGTTGTGACACACTTGTCACAAATGATGAAAGAACATCATCATAATATTACTGCTGTAGCTCATATTTGCTGTATTTTTCATACAAACCGTCTTATTATTTACACCATGTACTGGCACTGTTTATTTGTTATAGTTCATGAGAGAATGTTCTCATATTTCAACTGTTAACCACAGTCCATCATTCACCTCAGAGTTCACTGTGTTATATGGTCCCCTGCCTTGTTTAATCCATCCAAAATGTACATTCAGTGGCTCTCAGTTTCATCACAGAGTTGTGCTGTCATCAGCTCAGTACATTTCAGATGTTTTCATTAATCCAAAAGGAAAAATCCCATATCCTTTTGTACCCCTTATTATTGCTCCCCAGCATTGATATAGTACCTTCTTTGCCATTGCTGTAAAAATATTACAATATTGCAGTTAACTATAGTCTATACATTACATCAGTTGTATTTTTCCCATGTATTTCCATATTCTTAACATCTTGTAATAGAGGAATATTCTTATATTTGTACTATCAACCACAATCATCCTCCGCCACTGAAATCACTATGTTACACAGATTATCCTCTGGCTTTCTTTCAATTGACATTAACCTCTCTAGACTATCCCTTTCAGCCAAAATTTCATTCATAAATTAGCAGTGTTGATTATACTCACTATAATATGTTACCATCAACTCACTCGCAATCCCTCTTATTAAACATGTATATTCAGCATTAGCTCTTCCTTCTCAACCCACAATCTATCTCCTAGTAACATATACTCTATGGTTTATCTTCATGAGTTTGCTTGTCGTATTTAGTTCATATTAGTTAGTTCATATAATATTTGTCATTTTGTGTCTGGCTTATTTCACTCAACATATGTCATCAAGGTTCATCCATATTGCCATATGCATGTTCATTTCTTCTTACAGCTGAATAGCATTCCATCATATGTATATACTACATTTTGTTTATCCATTCATTGGTTGATGGACATCTGGGTTCTTTGCATTTTTAGAAATTGTGACTAATGCTGCTATGAACACCAGTGTGCAAATATCTGTTCACATCTTGCTTTAGGACTTCTAAATATATTCCTAGTAGTGGGGTTGCTCCATCATATGACAGTTCTCTATCTTCCTGAGGAACTGCTAAACTGTCTTCCACAGAGGCTGTACCATTTTACCTTCCCACCAACAGTGAAAGGGTGTTCCTATTTCTCTGCATCCTCTCCGCCACTTGTAGTTTTCTGTTTTTTTAAATAATAATGTAAAGTGTGAAATGATCTCGTCGTTTTGATGTGTATTTCACTAATAGCTAGTGATGTTGAACATCTTCTCATGTGCCTTTTGGCCATTTGTATTTCCTCTTTGGAAAAATTTCTGGATAAGTCTTTTGCCATTTTTTAATAGGGTTGCTTGTCTTTTTATTGTTGAATTGTATGACTCTTTATATAACATGGAGATCAAACCCTTATTGGCTATGTGGTTTCTGAAATTTTTCTTCCAATGAGTAAGCTGCATTTTCATCTTCTTAACAAAGTCATTTGAAGCACAAAAATGTTTAATTTTGAAGAGGTCCCATTTATCTATATTTTCTTTTATTGCTCGTGCTTCAGGTGTAAGGTTTAAGAATTTATCACCTACCACAAGGTCTTGAAGATGTTTCCCTATATTTTCCTCTAGGAGTGTTATGGTTGAAGCTTTTATATTTAGGTTCTTGATCCATTTTGAGTTAATTTTTGTAAAGTGTGAGATAGGGGTCCTCTTTCTTTCTTTTAGGTATGGATATCCATTCTCCTAGCACCATTTGTTGAATAGACTGTTCTGACCTAGCTGGGTGGGTTTGATAACCTTGTGAAAAATCACTTGACCATATATATGAGGGTCTATTTGTGAGTTCTCAATTTGGTTCTATTGTCAATATGTCTATCTTTATGCCAGTGCCATGCTGTTTTACCACTCTAGCTAAGTAATATGCTTTGAAATCAGGAAGTGAGAGTCCTCCAACTTTGTTCTTCTTTTTAAAGACGTTTTTGGATATTTGGGGGCACCTTATCCTTCCAAATAAATTTGATAAATGGCTTTTCCATTTCTGTAAAAAAAGAGGGTTAGAATTTTTATTGAGATTGCGCTGAATATATAAATCAGTTTAGGTAGAATTGATATTGTAATGATATTTAGTCTTCCAATTCATGAACACAGAATGTCCTTCAATTTATTTACATCTTCTTTGGTTTCTTTTAGCAATGTTTTGTAGTTTTCTGAATACAGGTCCTTTACGTCCTTGGTTAATTTTATTCCTAAATATTTGATTCTTTCAGTCACTAGTTAAATGGGATTTTTTCTGACTTCCTCCACAGATTTTTCATCAGTAGTATAGAAACGCTATTGATTTTTGGGTTTTAATCTTGTATCCTGCCACTTTGCTGAAATTGTCTATTAGTTCTAGTAGCTTTATTGTGGATTTTTTAGGATTTTCTAAATTAGGATCATATCATCAGTGAGTAGTGCTAGTTTTTCTTCTTCCTTTCCTATTTGGGTGCCTTTTATTTCTTTTTCTTGCCTAATTGCTTTAGCTAGAACTTCTGGTACAATATTGCATAGTAGTGGAGATAGTGGACATCCTTGTCTTATTCCTGATCTCAGCAGGAAAGATTTGTCTTTCACCATGGAGTATAACGTTACAGTGGGTTTTTCATATATGCACTTTACCATGTTTAAACAGTTTCCTTCTATTCCTATCTTTCAGAATTTTTTTTAAATCAAGAAAGGTTGCTGTATTTTGTCAAGTGCCTGTTCTGTATCAATCAAGAGGATCATGTGATTTTTCTTCTTCAATTTAGTAATGTGGTGTATTATGCTAATTGATTTTCTTGTGTTGAACCACTCTTGAATACCTGGAATAAAACCCACTTGATTGTGGTGTGTAATTCTTTTAATGTGCTTTTGGATTAGGTTAGCAAATATTTTGTTGAGGACTTTTGCATCTGTATTCATTAGAGAAATTGATCTGTAATTTTCTTTTCTCATGGTATGTTTGTCTGGCTTTAGTATTAGGGTGATGGTGACTTCCTAGAAGAAGCTTGGGAGCATTCCCTCCTGTTCAATTTTTTTGGAAGCACTTTAGCAAGACTGGTATTGGATCATCTTTGAATGATTGGTAGAATTCACATGTGGAGCCATCTGGCCCATGGTTTATCTTTCAGAGGTTTATGATGACTGTTTCAATCTTTTTACTTGTCATTGGTTTGTTGAAGTCTTCTATTTTTTTCTAGGGTCCGTATAGGTTGTTCATGTGTTTCTAGGAATTTATCCATTTTGTCTATGTTGTATAGTTTTTTGGTATACAGTTGTTCATAGTAGCCTCACATGGTCTCTCTTATTTTTGTGGTGTTAGTGGTAATGTCCCCATTTTCATTAATGATTTTATTTATTTGCATTTTCCCTCTTGTTCTCTTTATCAGCCTAGGTAAGTGTTTGCCAATTTTGTTGATCTCAAATAACCAGTGTTTGCTTTTGTTGATTCTCTCTATTGTTTTTGTTCTCAATTTCATTTATTTCTGCTCTAATCTTTATTATTTCTTTCCTTCTACTTGCTTTGGGATTAGTTTGCTGTTCTTTTTCTAGTTCTTCCAGGTGCACAGTCAGATCTTTGATTTTAGCTCTTTTTTCTTCTTTTTATGTAAACATTGAGGGGCAATCAATTTCCCTTTCAGCACTGCCTTCACTGCATTATACAGGTTTTGATATGTTATGTTCTCATTTTATTTGTCTCAATATATTTATTGATTTCTCTTGCAATTTCTTCTTTGACCCACCAATTAAAGAGTGTGTTGTTTAATCTCCATATACTTGTGAATTTTCCCTTTTTCTGCCTGTTATTTATTTCCAGCTTCATTCCATTATGGTCAGAGAAAGTGCTTTGTATAATTTCAGTCTCTTTAAATTAATTGAGACCTGTCTTGTGACCCAGCATATAGTCTATCCTGGAGAAGGATCTGTTGAAGTTTGATATTTATGAATTCCAAAAAGAGATATGTTTGTAAACTGGTTTGTTTCTCTAGGTGATATCCTTTGATTGTGTTAAATTCAAAGGCTTTAATGTTTACTTAATTAAATCAAGATTAGGGCTTTGATTTGACCACATCATTAGGGCATTCAGGGTTGAGTCCCCCCCATCCTTGGTGGGCTATATAAATGGACACTCAATCAAGAACACAGAAGTAGATACACAGAGAAGATACACAGAGGAAGAGAGACAGCTCCATAGACACAGCAGATGCCCCGGGAAGAGAGATGAGTCATTTGCCTGATAGTTTGCAGGTGAAAAGACCAGAACCCTGAGCAGCTGAGCAGGCCCAGAAAGAAACGAACCTTCCAGCCTGTAACTGAGATTGGAAGAAGTTGGGTCCATGGAGCCTTAAGAGAAGAGAGGAAGGCTGAACCCTTGCAAATATTGCCCACCATTTTGCATCAACATGTGGCAACAGACTTTGAGTGAGAAAATACCTCTTATAGTACCTTGAGTTGAACTCATTAGGGCCTTGTAACTGTAAGATTTTACCCCAAATAAATACCCTTTATAAAAGCCAACAGATTTCTGGTACTTTGCATCAACACCTCTTTGGCTGACTAATACGGGATCCAGGAGCATTTGAAAAGAATGTATATCCTGCTGTTTTGAGGTGTAAGGCTCTATAAATGTCTGTTTGGTCTACTTTGTCATATTATTCAAGCTCCCTGTTTCCTTATTTGTCCTTTGTCTATATGTTCTATCTAATGCTGAGAGTGGTGTGTTGAAGTCTCCAACTATTATTGTGGAGACATGTATTTCTCCCTTCAGTTTTGCCAGTGTGTGCATCATGTATCTTAGGGCACCCACGCTAGGTGCATGAGTATATATGATTTTTTATTTCTTCTTTATGAATTGCCCCTTTTAAAATATGTAATGACCTTCTTCATTTCTTATAACAGTTTTGCATCTAAAATCTATTTTGTCCAATATTAGTATTGCTACTCTAGATCTTTTTTGTTACTATTTGTGTGGATTATCTTTTTCCATCCTTTTGTTTTCAGTCTGACTGTGACTAGCCATCTACGTTGAGTCTCTTGTAGATAGCATGTAAATTGCTCATACATTTTATGCATTCTGTCAGTTTATGTCTTTTGATTGGGAAGTTCAATCCATTAATGTTCAATGCTATTTCTGTAAAGGCATTATTTTCTTCATCAATTTTATCCTTTGACTTTCCATTGTCATATCTTACTATTGTCTGT
>JAQZBX010074264.1:0-14787 GCA_029593785.1 Cabassous unicinctus
TCACTCTTTATTTCAAAGAAGCTCCAAATGGATAAAAAATTTAAAGATAAAGCCATAAACTGGCTAGGAATAAAGAGTGAATTTTAAAATGACCTTGGAAAGGGAAAGACTTTTTATATATGTCACAAATCTCAAATCCATAAAGAAAAAGATTGATGAAATTTATTATACACACACACAAAACAAACTTCTATTTGGCAAAATTAGCATAAAAAAGATAAAAATGCAAAAATCTGATAAATATATTTGAAAAAAAATTCACTAAAAGTGCTAATTTTTTTTTATCATACAAAGAGCTCTGGTAAATCAATATTAGGAAATGGAAACAAAAGAAAAATGGGTAACATACAATCAGTCAGTTCTCAGCAAAAGAAGAATAAATAGTAAGAGAAAAATTACCTAGTATCATTCATAACTGAAAAACAAACACTTCAAAGTAATAATGAGAGACCACTTTTCACTTGTCAGATTAGTAAATATTTTTTAAATTTCGCAATTACTGAGTCTTGGCAACGATGTGAAGAAATAGGCACTTCCATACACACTTTATGGGAAGGCAAATTGATGCAATCATTTCAGGGGGCAATTTGACAACATGTATCAAAATATTAAATGTACATAGCCTTTGATCTAGCAGTTGAACTTCTAGGAGCTAATCCTGTACATAAACTTGTTTGAAAACATGTAAGGATATTCATTTGATCATTATATTTATTGGCAAAAATAAATGAAGATAACTGTTATATTTATTAATGAGATGGATTAAATAAATGTAGTACATTCATACAGTGAGTATTATACCGAATTTACTAAAATGAGGTAGATCTATGTATACCTATATGGGAAAAATGTCTAAATTTGCAAACAAATTGCAGGATATATATAATCTGATCCCATTTATGATAAAATGTATTTGTCCCTATATCCATTTTATATATGCTTGCATATGCTCAGAAATTTCTTGGGAGATAAACAACAAACTATTAAAATGGTGACATAGAGAAAGTAGTATTGGGAGATGAAGGTTGAATAGTGGGAATGGGAAGGGACGTTTTGTTTTTCACCTATATTTTTCTTTACTGTTTGTGCCAATCCAGAAATAATGCCCATCTTTAACTAAATGTATAAGTAAATTGTGGGATATTCCACAAGGAAAATAAATAATCTATAATATCTCACAAACATAATACTGAACTTTAGAAGGCTGACACAAAAGAGTCCATTCTGTGTGCAGCAGATACGGTGGGTACCAACTCATATCCCTTGGAACCAGCGATTTCAATGGCTTCTAACAGCAGCATTTGCATCTCTGTGCCTGAAGGCTTTTTCTGAAAGCTAGGAAATCTTTTGCCTGTCACTGGGGTGAACAGAAAGTGTAGGGTAACTATAACTCCTTCCCCCTCAGCTCCCAGTCCTCGTCCTTGACTGAGCATGATTGAGTATATAAATATCCCAGCTCCCTCCTCCCAAGTGAATAGAATACTCTAAGGAGTGTGTTTTGCAACATTTTCCAGAGATTCCTTAAAGGATTAAGATCCTGGCACTGACTATGGTAGCTAGCTTTATAAAACATCCTTTATTAGCGGCTTTTCCTTCCCCCACCTCCTACTCCCACCCTTTGTTCTCTGCATCTTCCACATTAACTACCTGCACTGAAATATTTGTCTCAGGATTCCCTCCTAGGGAAACCACAACTAAGCCATTTAATTCCTTTTATATAAAGTACAAAAATAGGTGGAATTAATCTATGCTATTAGAAGTCAGGGTGGTGGTTACCCTTGGATGAAGGGGTACAGAAGGGTGCTCCTAGGCATTGGTGATATTCTGTTTCTTGATATAAGTACTGTTTATACAAGGGTGGGCCTTTGTGAAAATTTATTCAGCTGTGCAGTTACAATAGGTGTGCATTTCTGTAGGTATAAATCAATTTTTAAAAAATTTTAAAGGAATCCGGTTAGTTTAGGCAGAGTGCAGATTTCTTTCATAGAAGGACTGTTAAAATTCTTTCTCACTGGCTCTTACAATCAAAGCAGGGACAATGTATTTTTATTCAATAAAGTAATAAATCATTTTTTATAATTGGTTCTCTGGTCCTTATTATGGCTAGCAAATGGGAAGAAACAATGGCCAAAGGAGATGAGAAGTTGGACGCAAGTGGCAAAGTAGAAGACAAGAAAAAAGGGAGGTCATGTCATCAACATGAGTGAGACACATACTAACACATCCCTGGAAAAGTCTTTCCTCATTATCATGTAATAAAAGGAAAAATCCAACTTGCTTAGAACTCTGGAAGGCAATAGAGATGAGGAAGCACTCTACAAATGCTGAATTGGAGAAAAAACAATAATCTCCAAGATCAGGTAGGAGTGTTCCCTCCTGGGCTGCCAGTCCAGGCTCCTTCCCCTCACTCAGTCCTGCACAGCTAGGGAGTTGCACAGAGGCAACATGGTCTGGGCCCCACCTGCCATGGATTCAGACTATAGAGCCCCTCACAGCAGCAAGCTAGAACCCCATGCTTATCCAGGCACAGGTAAACAAGTCCACAGAGATCCAGGGCAGAACAAAGCCACTGAGGAGTGCCGCATACAAATGGTCCTCTGGGGTGGAAGGAGATGAAGAGTGGGAAACCACAGCAGAACTGCTGGCAAAAGGTGCACATATGAAATCAAGTCTTTGTTAACTGGATCAGCTAAACACATAATGGACTTTTCTGGATTGACCCCAACTAGGTCCCAGGGCAGGAAACACTAATAAAGAAGAAATTGGAGGAAGAAAATCCTCAAAGAACAAAAGGGAGTAACAAACTCTTTAAGACAGGATGAATCCCAGAATTTAAAAACATAAGGAAAAGGGGCACTGAGTGAAGGAGAGAATTTAAATAAATCATAGGAGCCGGGGAGAAAACTGTCCACAAAAATAAACAGAACAGATCAAGATTTCTGGAGAAGGAACAGAAGAAAGGAAGCTTTTTCCAGGTAATGAAACAATTGTACACACACACACACACACACACACACACACACACAAAATTTTTAAGATTACAAACAATTGCAATCTTAAAAATTGTACCACTTACCCAGGGGAAAAAAAACAGATGAAGGAGAGCTGAAAACTTCTGAACAGTTAAACATGGTGTATTAGTCAGGGTCTCTAAGGAAATAGAATCAACAGAAGATATTTGTAAACAGTATGAGATTTTATAAAATTCTCTCACATGACCATGGGGATGCACAAGTCCAGATTCCATAGGCAGGCTGCAAACCAGGGACTTCAATGAAGTTCTGATGAAGGTCCTTGATGAGATCCCAGGAGACATAGGCTGTTGAAAGATGAGCTGGGAAATTATCTCTGAATGCTGAAATCACTTCCCCTTTTAAGGCATTCAACTGCTTGGATAAAACGTCACTCATTGCTGACGGCAATCTCCCTGGTTGATTGTACATGTAATCAGCCATCTATGCAGTAAATTCACTAATGACTAAAGTCCATAAATGTCCTTGTATTGCAATTAGCCCTGTGCTTGCTTGACCAAACAACTGGGCACAATTACCTGGCCAAGTTGACACATTAGCCTAACCATCACACATGGGCTACACTAAAGGTCCAGAATAAGTTGGAACAACCATCAAAGAAGAGCCTTAGCACAAAGCCAATAAAAAATAAAACCCTACACAAGAGGGAGAAAGTGACTTTCAGAATTAACACATCAAAATAATCAGATATCCAGATATCAGCACAAAATTACAAGCAATAATAAGAAACAGGAAGATATGGCTCAGTCAAGGGAAGAAATTAAAACTTCAGAGGGGACACAGAATTTGGAACAACTAATCAGAGATGACCAAACAAATCCCCCAAATCAATTCAGGGAGATGAAGGAAAATATGGAGCTAAAGGATACTTTAAGAAGAAAACGTGTGAGCATAAAGAAGAACTTGAAAGTTTAAAAGGAAAAATAAAAGAAATTATGGGGATGAGAGGCACAATAATGGAGATTAAAAACACAGTAGAGGCATACAAACAGCAAATCTGAACAGGCAGAAGAAAGAATCATTGAACTAAAGGACAGGACAATTGAAATCATATAGTAAGAAGGACAGATTTAAAAAAAGAAAAGAAAAAACTGAACAGTTTCCCAGGAATTTGAGTAACTGCATGATGCAGACAAATATGCATGGTAGGGGTGTCCCAGAATAAGAAGAAAAGGGAAAATGAGCAGAAAGAATATTTAATGAAGAAATAATGGCCAAAAATTTCCCAAATCTTATGAAAGACATAAGTATACTTGGCCAAGAAGTACAAAGTACTCCAAACAGAATAAACCCTAAAAGAATACTTAGAGACACATATCAAGCAGAATGTCAAACGCCAAAGATAAAGGGAGAATTCTGAAAGCAGCAAGAGAAAAGTGATTCATCACATACAAGGGATCCATCCCATACAAGTCATCAGAAACCTGGGAGTCAAGAAGGCAGGGATATGATATAGTTAAAGTACTGCAAGAGAAATATTGCCAGCCAAAAATTCCTTATCCTGCAAAATTGTCCTTCAAAAATGAGGAAAAGTTTCAAGTGTTCACAGATAAACAAAAACTGAAAGAGTTTGACAACAAAAGACCTGCCCTACAAGAATTATTAAAGGGAGTTCTGCTGTTTGAAAGGAAAAGATATGAGGCAGTGGCTTGGAGTAGAATAAAGAAATGAAGATCTCCTGTATAGGAAACTAAAACAGTAAAGGAAAAACCTGATAGTACTGTATCCTCAATATACAACTTTACTCTTTAATTACTGGAAGAGTCAGAATATAAGTGAGCAAGAAAAGGGCATATTTCCTGATGAGTAAAATATAAAGGGATCATGTGGGACAAAAACAACATAAAGAGAGTGAAAAGAGGGATATGGGAGCAGACAACTTGTACTCTATTGAAGCTAAGTTGGTATCATCTCACACTAGTAGCTTATAGATGTTGGTTGTGTAATACCTACCCCAGGGTAATCACAAAGAATGTATTTTTATAATATACAAGGGAAAACAAGAAAGGGATCTTTTTTACATAAAAAAGGCAACTATACAGAAAAGGAGGTTGCAATAAAGGAAAAGAGAGGCAAAAAAGATGTAGCATATATAAATCAAAGGACAAAATGGCTGAATTAAGTATTGCCTTCCCAGTAATAACACTGAATGCTAATGGATTAAACTCCCCAATCAAAGACACATGTTGGCAGAATGGATACAAAAGCATGATTCAACTATATGTGTTTATAAGAGGCACACCTTAGACCCTGTATTAGTCAGCCAAAGGGGTGCTAATGTGAAATACCAAAAATGGGTTGGTCTTTATAAAGGGTATTTATTTGGGGTAGAAGTCCACAGATACCAGGCCATAAAGTGTAAGTTTCTTCTCACCAAAGTTCATTGCCACGTGTTGGAGCAAGACAGCTGGTGACGTTTTCCGGGGTTCAAGCTTCTTGTGTTCCTCTCTTCCCAGTGCTGCGTTTCTCTCCCGGCTTAGCTCTTCTGGTTCCTCCACAAGGTCAGCTGTAGACTATCAGGCAAACGGCTCACTTCTCTTCTTCTGGGGCCTTTTCTCCAACATCAAAACTGCTTCTCAAAAACTGCTTCAACTCTCTTCTTTGCCTTGCCTTTTATATTCGATTCCCCACCCACCAAGGGGTGGGGCTCAACGCGCTACTGACATGGCCCAGTCAACGCCCTAATCATAACTTAATCATGCCCAGATTAAGAGATCAGTTTACAAGCACGATCCAATTATATTTTTGGAATTCATAATTACATCAAACTGCCCAACGGCCACAGACACAAATAGGTTGAAAGGAAAAGGATGGAAAATGATATTCCATGCAAATAGTAACCAAACAAGAGCTGAGGTAGCTATATTAATATGAGACAAAATAGACTTTAAGTCAAAAGCTGTTACAAGAGACAAAGAAGGACACTATATATTAACAAAAGCATCAATCCACCAAAAAGAAATAAATTTCATAAATACTCATGTACCTAACTACAGTGTCTCAAAATAAGGGAGGCAACCACTGGCAAAAGTAAAAGGAGAAATAAATACTGCTATAACAATAATAGGAAACTTCAATACACCACTCTTTTCAATTGATAGAACATCTAGACAGAAGATCAATAAGGAAACAGAGAACTTGAATAATATGACAAATGAACTAAAATTTACAGACATATATAGAACATTGCACCCCAAAACAGAAGGAAATACATTCCTCTCAAGTGCACATGGATCATCCTCCAGGATAGAACACACATAGGGTAACAAAACAAGTCTTGATAAATTTTCAAGTTTTTAAATTATACAAAGCACTTTACCTGACTACAATGAAATGAAGGTAGAAATCAATAACAGGCAGAGAATTGGAAAATCCAAAAATACATGGAAGTTAAAGAATATACTCTTAAACAATCAGTGGGTCAAAGAAGAGATTGCAAGGAAAATCAGTAAATATTTGGAGACAAGTGAAAATGAGAACACAACATATCAAAACTTAATGGATACCATCAGGGCAGTGCTGATAGGGAAATTTATAATCCTAAATGATTACATTAAAAAAGAAGAAAGAACTAAAATCAAAGACCAACCTAAACACATGGAGGAACTTGAAAAAGAACAACAAACTAATCCCAAAGCAAGCTGAAGGTAGAAATAACAAAGAATAGAGCAGAAATAAGTGAAATAGACGGAAAAAGCTAAATAGAGCATTAACAAACCCGAAAGTTGGTTCTTTGAATAGATCAATAAAATTGACAAATCTTTAGGAAAACTGACGAAGAAGGGAGAAGATGCAAATAAATAAAATCATAAAAGTGAGGAAGTATTCTTACTTATGTGACAGAAATTAGAAGGACCATAAGAGGATACTAGGAACAAATGCATTCCAACAAATTAGACAACCTAGATGAAATGGACAATTTCCTAGACACAACATACATTAAATCATGAAAAAAATAGAAGATCTCAACAGACCAATTACAAGTAAAGAGATTGAATCAGTCACCTAAAACCTCCCAAAAATCCTCCCAAGACAAGGTGGCTTCACAGGTGAATATTACTAAACATTCAAGAAGAAACCTACTCAAACTCTTTCAAAGAATGGAACAAGATGAGAATACTCCCTAACTCATTCTATGAGGCCAAAATCACCCTAATACCAAAGCCAGATAAAGATACTTCAAGGAAAGAAAATAACAAATCACTTTATCTTATGAATATAAATGTGAAAATGCTTAACAAAATAATTGCTAATCTAATCAAAAGAATTATACACCAGGATCAAGGGGGATTTCAATGTAAGAAAATCAATTTATTTATTACATCACATTAAAAAAACAAAGGTAAAAAAACCACATGATAATCACAGTTGATGCAGAAAAGAACAAAATCCACTAACCTTTCCTGATAAAAACACTTAGAAAAAGGAAGTTTTCCAATATCTTAAAGAGCATACATGAAAAACCCACAGCTAACAACATATTCAATGATGAAAGACTGAAAGCTTTTCTAAGATCTGCAACAAGACAATGTTGCCTGCTGTCACCAGTGTTATTCAACATGATGCTGGAAGTTTTAGCCAGAACTGTTAGGCAAGAAAAAAGGCATTCAAACTGGAAAGGAAGAAGTAAAACTTTCACTATTTACAGATGACATGATCCTATATAGAGAGAGTACTGAAAAATCTACAAGATCCTAAAGCTAATAAACAAATTCAGCAAAGTGCCTGGGTACAATATTGCATTAGTTTCTAAGGAAGCAGAACTAACAGGAGATATCTGTAAACAGTATGAGATTTTATAAAATTCTGTCATGCAACAGTGGGGATGCACAAGTCCAAATTCCTCAGGGCAGGCTGCAAACCAGGGGCTTTGATGAAGGTCTTTGATGATCCCAGGAGAAGCTGGCTGTCTGACGTAGGGCTTGGAATTCTCTCTCTGAATGCTGAAATCACTTCCCCTTTTATGGCCTTCAGTTGATTGGATGAGACGTCACTCCTTGCTGATGGCAATCTCCTTAGCTGATTGTAGATATAATCAGCCATCTATGTAATCAACTCACTGATGATTAAAATCCATGAAACTCTCTTGTTTTACAATTAGCCCAGTGCATGCTTGACCAGACAACTGGGGGCCATTACTTGACTGAGTTGATACATTAGCCTATCACAGTTCATTCATGGCCAACTTCACAGCCATACAAATCACCCTAAACGATAGTAGTTAGTCCCTAAATAAAAACAATAACACACACACACACACACACACACACACACACACACACATATAACAACATTTAACTGTTCTGCATACAACAGGAAACACACTAATTCCCTCCAGAATAGGGTGTAAATCAATGGGTAGTAGTCACTCAAACTTGACATCCTTAAATATTACAACATGAAACTAATACAACTTGTGTCATAGGATAAGGGAAAAAGTTAGGGAAGAAAACAAACATATTCATTTAATGTACATATACAGACATACTCATAACAAAACAAGGAAGAAGTATTCATGAAAATTACAATCTTTATTTCTGTAACTGGTCACGTGATCGAAGTTTATATTTATCACTATTTTCTTCCACTACCCATTCCATGTTCCCTTTACCCTCTGCAAGCATCTCAGCTGGCTGTGGTTCTTTGCCAAGTGAGGTGACCCACACTTTCATTCCTGAAGATTCTGGGCCTTTTTTAGTCCTGATTGGATTGGGTTGTTGCAATTTTCCCTTGACTTTAATCATAGGGCATGGTAGTACTAAGAGATGCACTAGGGGATCTCCTGTATTCCACAAACTCTTCCTTACCTCCGTTGTACAGGGGCAGTCCTATTTCCTGTTGATAGTCAGGATCAGTCACCCCAGCCAGTACAGTAATTGCCTTCTTTGCCTGTTGACTGACAGTCCTGAGGAGGCCAAAGTGCCCAGGTGGCAATCTTTTTTTTTTTTTTTTAATAATAATTTTTTAAAAGATACTTAGATTACATAAATGTTACACAAAAACTATAGAGATTCCCATATGCCCCACTCCCCACACCTCCCACACCCTTCCACATAAACATCCTTCATTAATGTGGCACATTCATTGCAATTGATAAACGCATCCTGGCTTTGCCATTAAGCAGGGACCATAGTTCACATTGTAGTCTACACTCTCTCCCACAGATTTCTGCATGTTATGTGATGATATAAAATGGCCTGTATCTGTTGTTGTAATGTCATTCAGGATGATTCCCAAGTCCCAAAAAAGCTCCCGTATTACAACTACTTTTCCCTCTCCCTGCCTCCAGAGCCTACAGTGGCCACTGGCTCCACATCAATGTTGTAATTTCTTCCATTGCTAGAATTACAATATGTCTATAGTAGAATACCAGTAAGTCCACTCTAGTCCATAGCTCTTCCCCCAATCCTGAGGATTCTGGGATGGTGATGTCCACTCCACTTCTAATTGAGAGGGGGATTATATCCCATGGGAAAGATGGATAGGACTATCTTGCTTGCAGTTGCAGACTCTCTGTTCCTTGGGATGGTCTTTGTCCATCATCATCTCCTTGTTAGTTGTCCTGGATAAGTCCAGTGAGCTGTAGAGTAGGTGTTGCAACTCTGCTGAGGTTCCAGGCCCAGCTGGCACATGGACAGCCCAAAGACTCGTGTCTCTTGGACGTACACCTACAAACTCCAGCACGAAGTATAGGATTAAATAGAAGGGATGGACAGATGAGTCATGTGTAGGGAAGACATAATTGAGTCCAACTCTGTCATTCCCAGGTGGCAGCCTTAACTTCCATTTCAATGGAATAGTTGTGTTCCCTGGTGGAAGCATGACTCTTTTTGGAACTGAGACCTGTAGACCAGCAAAGCTTAAGGTTTCAGGGACAGGAAGCAAAAATTTTCCTAGTGGATCATTAAGTATAATAGTGAGTGGTACCACTCCTATTTCCACACTTTGATTCTTGGACCCACGAATCCTGGCTGTGGGACAAACAGCACCATAGAGTGGATGCTGATTTAGAGCAAACACAGCCTCCTGGAGAACACTGTCTCACCCTTGCAAAGTATTGTTACCTAGTTTGTGCCAAAATTGAGACTTCAGAAGGCCATTCCACTGTTCTATCAATCCAGCTGCTTCAGGATAATGGGGAACATGGTAAGACCAGTGAATTCCATGAGCATGTGCCCATTCCCACACATCATTTGCTCTGAAGTGGGTTACTTGATCAGAAGCAGTGCTGTGTGAAATGCCATGGTGGTGGATAAGAATTCGGTCAGTATATAGATGGTAGTTTTAGGAGAAGCACTGCATGTAAGGAAGACAACCCCATATCCAGAGTATGTGTCTATTCCAGTTAAAATAAATCACTGCCCCTTCCATGATGCAAGTTGTACTATGTAATCAACCTGCTAACAGGTAACAGGCTGATCACCTCTAGGAACAGTGCCATATCAGGAGCTGAGTATGGGTCTCTGCTGCTGGCAGATTGGACAGTCAGCAGTGGCTGTATCCAAGTCAGCCTTGGTGAGTGGAAGTCCATGTTGCTGAGCCCATGGATAACCTCCATACCTACCACCATGGCCACTTTGTTCATGAGCCCATTGGGCAATGAAAGGAGTGGCTGGGTAAAGAGGCTGAGTGCTAGCCACAGAGCAGGTGATCTTATCCATTTGATTATTAAAATCTTCCTCTGCTGAAGCCATCTTCTGGTGAGGATTCACGTGAGACACAAATAGCTTCATGATTTTTTTGCTCACTTAGGAAGGTCTATCCACATATCTCTTCCCCAGACCTCTTTGTCATCAATTTTCCAATCATGCCCTTCTATATTCCTGACAATCCAGCCAAATCATTGGCAACAGCCCATGGATTACTGTACAAATTAACTTCCGGCCATTTCTCCTTCCAAGCAAAATGAACAGCCAGGTGTGCTGCTTGAAGTTCTGTGCACTGTGAGAATTTGCCCTTACCACTGTCCTTCAGGCATGACTCAGAAAGGGGCTGCAGTGTTGCCGCTGTCCACCCTTGGATGGTACCTGCACATTGTTCAGAACCGTCTTTAAACAAGGCCTGATTATTCTCTTCCTCAGTCAACTGATTATAAGGAGCTTCCCAAGAAGCCATAGAAGGTAATGTTACAGGAGTGATGACCATGGGCATTTGGGCCACTTCTTCACATAACTTACTTGTGCCTTCAGGACCCACTCAATCCCTATCTCATATACCACTTCCACTTCTGTGCACACCCAACTTTATGGCTTGGTGGGTCAGATAATATTCATCTCATGACAGGCAACTCAGGTCTTATGGTAACTTGGTGGCCCATGATTAAATGTTCAGTCTTTACTTAGGCCAAGTAGCAGGCCAAAAGTTGTTTTTCAAAATGAGAGTAGTTATCTGCAGAGGATGGCAGGGCTTTACTCCAAAATCTTAAGGGCCTGTATTATGATTCTACTATAGGGGCCTGCCAAAGGCTCCGGATGATATATCTATTTTCCATGGACACATCTACCACCATTGGATCTGCTGGATCATATGGCTCAAGTGGCAGTGCAGCTTGCACAGGAGCCGAGACCTGTCACAGAGCCTCTCCTTTTTCTTGCCCCTACTCAAAACTAGCAGCTTTTCTGGTCACTTGGTAAATGGGTCAGAGTAGCACACCCAAAATCTGAAGAGACCAACTAAGTGTTGTGCCTCTTTTTTGATCATAGGAGGGGACAGATGCAATAGCTTATCCTTCAGTTTTGAAGAGATATCTCAACATGCCCCACACCAATGGACGCCTAGAAATTTCACCAAGTTAAGGCCCCTGTATTTTTGGTTGAATTTATCTCCCATTCTCTATCATGCAACTGCCTTACCAATAAGTCTAGAGTCATTGCTACTTCTTGCTCACTAGTCCAATCAGCATGGTATCATCAATATAATGGACCAGTGTGATGTCTTGTGGGAGGGAGAGACAATCAAGGTCCCTGAGGACAATATTATGACAAAGGGTTGGAGAATTTTTATACCCCTGAGGCAGTACAGTGAAGGTACATTGTTAGCCTTGCCAGCTGAAAGCAAACTGTTTCTGGTGGTCCTTACTAATGGAAATAGAAAAAAAATAGAATTTTCCAGATCAATAGCTGCATACCAAGTACCAGGGGATGTATTGGTTGGCTCAAGCAATGATACCACATCTGCATTTGCAATTGGAGTCACAATTAAGTTTATGATAATCTATTGTTATCCTCCCAGATCCATTTGTTTTCTGCACATTCCAAATAGGAGAGTTGATTGGGGATGTGGTGGGAATCACACCCTCCCTTCATCCTTCAAATCCTTGATGGTAGCACTGATCTCAGCAATCCCTCCTGGAATCTGGTATTGTTTTTGATTTACTATTTTGCTAGGTAGAAGAAGTTCTAGCGGCTTCCACTTAGCCTTTCCTATCATAATAGCCCTCACTCCACAAGTCAGGGATCCAATGTGGGGATTCTGTCAGTTACTAAGTATGTCTATTCCAATTATGCATTCTGGAACTGGGGAAATAACCAACAAATAGGTCTGGGGACCCACTGGACCCAATGTGAGATGGACCTGAGCTAAAATTTTATTGATTACCTGACCTCCATAAGCCCCTACAGTGACATTTTGGGTCTCCCGGAATTAATGTCACTTCTGATCCAGTGTCTAATAATCCCTGAAATGTCTGATCATTTCCTTTTCCCTAATGCACAGTTACCCTGATAAAAGGACATGCATCTTTTTTTTTTGGAAAGATGGGAGGAAGATTAAAAGTATAAATTGTTGGCAGTGTAAAAGGATCCTTCCACAAGGTGACCCAGCTTTGCCCTCATTCAAGAGTCTCTGGGTCTGTAAACTGTCTCAAGTCTGGGAATTGATTAAGGGACCATGATTCTGTTTCTGTAATTCAAATTAGGGTTTTGTTCACTTGACCTAGAACTCTTCTGTTTATACACATCAAGTAGGAATTTAGTAGACTGCCTATCTATTTCACTTATAGGTACTCCATGATCTATTAGCTAATGCTATAACTCTATATGACTCAGACTCTTTTGATTGCTGCTTTGAGTCTGCCTTTCATTGTGGTAGCCATCCCTATCTTGTCTTTGGTGATGAAGCACTGCTACTTGACTTCTACCAGCCCAAGATCTGATCATCCCCATAATGTTTAAGAATTCTAATTCCATGACAGCAGTGCCCACAGTAATATCTGGACTGCTGAAAAGAGCAACCACAGAGCTCTTCAGAGAAGATGGAGTTAGTTTTGCAAATTTATTCCTCACATTCCTGGTGAAAGGTGTGTCCTCTGGACATTCCTGGGGTGGGGGGGCAGTTCTTAGATGGTGAATCTATTCTAGAATTCCAATCTCTCTAAGCCTTTGGATCCCTTCATATACAGTATACCAGGGCAAATCGGGCATCTTGACCTCAGACAACTAAGTCATCTTTAGGTTCATGTTTCAGCCAGCCACCCAAAGAAACTGTTAGAATTCTTTCTAACCCCTCGAGCTACAGTATTACTTCCAGAATCTCTGCTTAGTGGACCTATATCAATAAATTCAGCCTGATTCAACATTATATTCCTTCCACCATTATCCCATACACTTAGTATCCATTCCCACACATATTTCCCTGATTTCTGTCTATATAAATTGGAAAACTCATGCAGTTCTCTGAGAGTATAGCGTACTTCCTCATGGTCACACTTTGTACTTCACTTTTGCGAGATTGTTGTGATTTTAGTCTAGTCATAGGTCTCAAAGAGAAGAGGGGTGGTGGAGGTGAGTAAGCAGAAGGATTAGAAATGTCTTGCAAGCTACTGACCTCAGAGCATTCCTTTGTATTTCCATCTGGTGAGACAGGAGTAATCACTTCAGGCTGAGTTTGGATGGCAGACTCCTCAGGGCAGGGTGGAGTTTGGGCTGTGCAGGCTTTAGTTTGGCTGGTACCTGCCTCAGGGCTCGGAGGAGATCGGGACTCCCTGGGGTAGGCTGGAGGCTGCGTGACACAAGCTTGACATTGCCTGGTCTCCACAGGGCAGACCATTCTGGGTTTATCTGGCAAAGTCTTAAAAGAATTTAAGGTTTCAGTATCCCCACCGATATCATCATCAACCCATATGTCTCCATCCCAATCCTCAGGGTTCCACTCCTTTCCCATCAATGCCCTCACTTTAACAACAGACTCCCTGCAAGATTGAGATTTTAGTTTCCATTGTAACACTGCTACTCATACAATGAGACTCTGCATCTGTTTTTCAGAGATCTGAAGTCTGCAGCTGTACAAAACAAGATTTTCTTTCAGAGAGCACATAGAAACTTTCATGTCATTCATGTGGCATTTACACTGCAAATTTGAAGCCTTCAGCTCACCCCTTTCTTTTGTAACTGAATCCAGAATATTTAGGAAGAGCCAGCCAACATCCATTTTACCTTTTAACTCCACAAAACTCTGCTAGGGTATTAAAAAAACACTCTCACCCAGATCATTGTCTCTTATAAGCATGGAAGTAGTTGTATCCAATGGTGATATTTTGCGTATCTATTGCCAACTCATGCCATGGACTGTCAGTGGCCTCTTGATTATTGGAAAGAGAGTCAGTGCCCTTGAATCTCATCAGAGTAGAGAGCCAATTGCAAAAAATCTAGAACCAATTTAGAAATCCCATTTTTAACATTCTGTTTCTCAAGAACCACTCCTGGTACCAAGCTCCATTAGTTAGTATTCTATAGGGAAACAGAATTGACAGGAGACA
>JAQZBX010074265.1:0-14782 GCA_029593785.1 Cabassous unicinctus
GTGAAAAGAAACAGGTGAAACTAATTCTAGTAATGTACTTTAATTTGGCTCAATATATTGAAAATATGATCATTTCAACATATAACCAATATGAAAAATGAGATATTTTACATTCTGTTTTCTTACTAAGTCTCCAGAATCTGCATGTCTTTTCCACTTGCAGCACACCTCAGTTTGGGCCAGCCATGTTCCAGCGCTCAGGCGCCACGTGTGGCCACTGGCTGCCCTATTAGACAGCGCTGGTCTAGTCCTTGGGAGGCCCTTCCCCGCCCACCTGCCCCATGCCCCACTCCTCTGGGGGTAGATGGCAGAGAATGGGAACCTAGAAATACCTCGACTATCCTGGGGGGCCCTGGGAGGAGCTGGGGGAGGGGAGTGGTGGACAGAGTAGGGAGTGTCCCAGGCCAGGTAATTACAGGAAGGGCCTATTAAAACTTAGACTCAGGCCTTGCCTCCTGAACACTAGATCAGGCCAAGAAAGTGCTCCCAAGTCCCTACCTCTCCAAGTCCCTTGTTACCTGGGACACTTAATTCTTCTGCTTTTCCTCATCTCCTCTGGGAAGCTTCACAGATACACTCCCCAACCTTACTTGATAACTGCTTTCCTGAGGGCTGTCAGCACTTTTAGACCAGACACCTGATATTCCACAAATAAGTGATGAGATCCTACTGTGTGCCCACCACTCTCCTGGGGATACAGTGGTGAGCAGAACAGATAAGGGCCACCTTCAAGGAATGGACAGCCTAGCAAGAAGGGTCAATAGTAACAAATTTAAAAACAAAACAAACAGGTAATTTCAGAGAGTATAAGATGAAGGCAGAAAGATCTTTAAGGGGCTGCCCACTCCCATCTTGTGCTGACAACCATAGAAGGTGAACCAGGAAAGATCTCAGCTATAGTCCATTCAACTCCCTCATTTTACAGATGAGTAAACTGAGGCTAGGAGTGGCATGGCCAAGGTCACACAACAGTTGGTGGCAGAGCCAAGCCTCATCCATATATTTGTTACTTTGTGGTCTCTGATCAAACTGGAAACTCTGTTCCTCTCCCACCAGACTGAGAGAGTTCCAAAGAATGAGTAAGCAATTCTGCCTTCTCTCTCCCTAAGGATAAGAGCGAGCATCTGGAATGGAAAGCAATGGGTAATCTTGTAAAAACAAACACAATCAAAAGCACAAAACCTCACTTTCAACAATCTTTTTAAACCCAGCTGTCATCCCCACCCTCCCCTACCAAATTTTTCACCAGATTTAATAGGAGAGGAAGGAATCTACAGGCATATGCTTGCATTTCAAGCCCTCCTGTCTCCCCATCTCCCCCAACACCTCCACCCCACCGCATTCTGGAGGGTGTACACCCAGGATTACCCAAGAGAGCTCAGGCCCCAAACCACCCAGAATGGACTAGGTAGCTGATAATTCAGGCTTCTGCTTCCTGTTCCAGGAATCCATCCAGCTATAGCAGTTGGTGGGGCTCCAACTAGGGGCTTGGGGTCACCCTGAGGGAGGTCCGAGGGCCCAGCTAGGCTTCCCTCCTCGGGCCTGGGAGATCTGCTCTCCTGCTGCCTTCTGAGCACACCCTCCTTGTCCCAGCCCCACTCTCCCCCTGAGCCGAGGCCCTCCCGGGGATTTATTTCAGGGCCTGCTTCACCCACTCTGCCTGGTGTCTGGGAGGAGCTGAGAGCTAGGGAGTCCTCGCCATCTGTCCACCTCCGCCACCAGCCAGGCAGCCCCAGGGGGGGCTCAATCCCCAAGCCTGGAAATAATATTAGGAGCCACGAGCCCCCTCCCCCTCCCTGAAAATCCTCTGCCAAATGGCTGGTGACTTTATTTACCTCCTGAAATGCAAAAGCACTCTAATGTCTACCCCCAGCACATCTCAGCTTGGAGAGGCCATGAAGTCTGGGCATGGAGGAGGAGGAGGCTGGATTAAATTTCCGACTTCTCCCAAATCCCTGCTACATAAACACAATGTTTCTGTGCATCTCCCTTTGACACAATAATTACACTTCTAGAAATGTATCTTGCAGGAAATCTCCCCCAAGTGTACAAAGAAATATGTACAAGGAAGTTTATTGTTGCTTGTTTATAAGAGGAAAACATGGTGGATGGACAACTGAAGAGCTCATTAAGAGAGGATTTAATTTTTAAATTACGGTACGTTCATCCAATGGAATCTTATGTAGTCATCAAAAAGCATGAGAAAAATCCTGACATTGAATAATGCCCAAGATATAAATGAGGAAAACAAAACTGCACAACAACTTGCATTATATACTGCCATGTCTGTCATACATACAGACCTTTCTTGTGTATGCAGCAAAAAAATAAATGGAAGAACATACAAAAACCTGTTCACAATCATTAGCTCTGAAGTTTAGATTACAGGTTTCCTCCACTTTCTGAGTTTAGATTTCTTTCACAACAAAGATCTCTTACTTTTGTCATCAGGGGGGAAAACACAGTAAAAAATTTTTTTAATTAAAAAAAAGGAATAATGATTGAAGTGATAAATGCACAACTATGTGATTATATCAAATACCATTGATGCTACACTTTGGATGGATTTATGCTTTACTAATATGTATTAATAAAATTGATTTTAAAAAAGAAAGAATACCATGAATGCTCCTCCCTCCCAGCCAGTGGAGAAAGTCCCATGACATCTACCCACAAACTCCTCAGCAAGTAGCCATGGCCTGCAGATGACCTGGAAAAGATGTGTGGCCACAGACTGCCCACCCCTTACAGCAAAGTCCCCTGGACTGGGCCTTCCTGGCTGCCTTTGCCAGCCATCCCCACCCCAACCCCATCCCCCTGGCCTCCACTGACCCCCCTATTCAAAAAAGGCCTGTGTTGGAGAACAGGCCACCCCAACACCAGCGGAACAAGAGTCCCAGCCCCAGGGGAGACTTGAGCAGTGTGGAGGGAGGGCGGGGACTTCTGGCCGGATTGGAGGCCAGAGCTCTGCTGACTTTGGAGATAAAGCTGCAGCTAAGCAGGAAGCAGAATTGGGGGGGAGGAGGAGAACTGGTCCTTAATCTAATCAGGGAGTGGGGAGTGAGGGAAAAGTCATTGCCCAGGGATGCTGGACTCGCTCCCAGTCTCCAGTCACCTGCCCTGGGAGTGCAAAGAGCTGGCCTGGGAAGAAGGATCTGGATGCTCCTCTAAGTAGCCGTGTGTCCTTGAGCGAGTCACTGGCCTTAGGGACTTCTTCTTTCCTTCTTTCTTTTCTCTCTTGAGCGCACGAAGTGTAGGGTGACAGGAGAGGGCAGTGGAGATTGAGCCCTCCAGCTGTAGGGGTCACTGCTATCTTCACTCTGTGAGGAGGGGCTCCAAGCAGGGAAGGACACACAGGAAAAGCGTCCTCCCTCTGGACCTCACAATCCAACCCATGTGGGAGAGGGGTGGCTGGCAGGGGTGGGGGTGGCGCAGAGCTGAGGTGGGGAGTCTGAACTGTGGGCCCACCGGTTTTCTTCACCTCACCTCACAGCCACCCAGCCCCTGCCTACCCCCCCTCGACACCCAGAGACCCCTCCGCCCCCAGGGAGCCTCTCCTCTGCACCCATCTCAGGGTCTCAAAGAAATTCAGGTTAATAGAGAAGCTGGGATAAGGGAACAACCCCAAGCCCACCGCCGATCCCACCCCCATTCCTGGCCCGTGGCCCAGAGCTCAAAATGCAGAATCCCTGGTGTGGGACTGGGGAGTGAGATCTTGCCTCCCCCTTCCTCAACCCTGCAACCACTAAAGGTGATCCCCTCCTTTCCAGCTCTCCAGTCCCTTTGATGGATCAAGGCAGGATTATTCCAAAGCTCCCAGCTAGAAATGATTTTCTAGCCAGAAGTCCTGAACTCATCTCTCCCCACCACCCTTCAGAGCCACCAGCTTTCCCCATCTCCCTCTCATGGGCCACCAGCCCTCTGCCTTTCTCCACCCCCACCAGCTGCACAGTCAGGCCAGAGCGAAGTGGCAAAGTGCCTGGGATATGCACCGGACTCCTGTGAAATCATGTCCTTGGGAATTGTGAGACAAAAGAGCAGAATTGGGGAGCAGTGGGGTGGGTAAGACAGGGGGTCTTTCTGGCCAGGTCCTCACTAGCCTGGGCCGGGCTTCCACCTTTTCATAGGCTGCAAAAGAAGCTTCTGTCCTGGAGGAACAGGGGAGATGAGTCACAGGTGTGTGTCGAGGGGGTCAGGCAGCACAGGTCCCCAGCAGAACCAGCCCAGCAGCTCCAGCAAGCAGGCCCCATTACTGACGCACGCACGCTCTGGCAAAGCTCTGGATCATTGCACACCCACCCCATCCTGCCAGCCACAGGGTCCAGGGGGCAGATCTGAATAGGTCCAGACTAGGCAGCAAAACAGCTTCTGCCAGCCTTGGTCTTGGGCTTGGAAAGGAAGAAGCAAAATTCTTTAGGATGCCTCCCCCTGGGGACGCTGTTGCCAGCACCTTCTCTCTCTCCTGGGTTCTTTCATCTGATTCCGGAGCGGGAACTCTGTACCTGCCTTGGGGATTCCATGATTGCACTCGGGGTGGGGGTAGGACTGGGGGGGATGGGGGTCTGGGGAAGAATTGTGCTTGGTTTTTACTCACCACTCCCACCAGAAAGATTAGGAGGATCTGTTCTGTTATCTCACACACAGCTGGCCCTGGTGCTGGTGGGGAGGAGGCACTCAGGCTCTGGCGTTTGGTTACTTTAGTAGTTGATTTTTAGCCTTTGATTAGGACTATCACTATTAACATTGGTGGCCTGTGTCCTCTCCCTCCTGTCCCAGGAGGCGTGGGGGGGGGTGTCCAGTAGTCCTCACTCCCACCAGGCGCAAACAACTACTACTGCTGCCCCTCTTGTGGGAACAGCTGCATTCCCAGAGCTGGGCTCACGGCTTCCTCACGGGGCCAGGCTGGTTCCATCCAGCCCAGGCCTCCCTGGCACCAGCCACTGCCAGCAAGCTGCAGTCGGCAAGATCGAGCACGCAGAGGGAGCTGCAGAGGGAGCCTGCTTAAGGCCAGAGGAGAAGTTCTTTCCATTTCTACCACTTCCCTAAGGGGGTGGGGAGTGGAATCAAACCAACCTGAGAGCTGGGAGAGGCGGAGGGGATACGAGTGGAGGGGGGAGCACTCAAACCAGCAAAATTTGAAGTTAAATCCACAAGGACCAGCTGGTGTCAGGAGCAATGAGGATAAGGGGAGGGGAGGAAAGAAAAGGAGAAAGGAGAAGGACAAAAAAATCCAGGAGAAATCAGGGAATAGCTTGGTGGCTTTCACACACACACACACACACACACACACACACACACCCCAAATCTCCACTAGCCACCCCATAAACACACAATCTATTTTTCAGAAGAGTGCTTGCTTTGCAAATTCAGCTTCAAGGTAAGTCTCCCACCTACGCACCCATCCACCCCCCACATAGAAATCCTGGACTATGCCTGGGACTGGGTAAGGAGAGAGGAAAATGCTGGACAAAGGGCAGAGCTACAGTGTCATCAGTCTTTAATAATTTACAGGCAAATGCTAAAAAATAGTGAATCATAATAATGCAGAGGACACACATGACTTATAAAAAGGGTTGTGGATCTACAAATGGGGGAAGAGGTTCTTGGCACTTTCACACAGACACAAAAATAAAGACTATTGTAACTAGCATCCCTAGAAAAGCAGCCTGGGAAGGCGCCCCAATCCCGGAGACAGAGTAGTTCCCACTCATCCTAAGTGCATTCTCCAAGCAACTTTCCATTCCCCCAAAACATCCAATAAAAAGCCAGAGAAGAAAAACGAGAAACAGGGTCGAGGTAGAGTCACAGTTTACATTTACGCCTCCAGAGTCCTGTAGCCCCTACTTCTCCAGAGGTGAGGATGAGGGAGAGATAGGCAGACACCCCATCTCCAGTCCCACTCCCCAAAGTGGCACCAAAACAGGACCCCCAGTGTCCTCCTATCGGTCCTTCATTGAGACAGACAGGTCCTGCACCTGGGGTGAGTGAGGGGTCACAGGCCCCACCCAGATGTCCAAGTGTGCAGACCCCTACTAGGTGGGCAGCCTCGGGTCACCGTCTCTTCTTGCCGGCCCGGGCCGCCTTCTTCCTCTTGAGGATCATCTCGTACAGGCGCTCGAGGCCCGGCTGCAGGCCAAGCCCGTCCACGGCGCTGCAGCCCTGTACGTGCGTGAGCGTGGCAGCCGCCAGCTCGCGGACCGCCAGCCTCTTCTCCACCTCGGCCGCGCTCAGGGCGCCCGGCTGGTCCTGCTTGTTGGCCAGCACCAGCACGGGCACACCCTGGTTGTCCGAGGCCCGGCTGATGCGGTGCAGCTCCACCTTGGCCTCCTCCAGCCTCTCGATCTCCGCAGCATCCACCACAAACACCAGCCCGTCTGTCCGGCGCGTGTAGGAGCGCCACAGCGGGCGCAGCTTCTCCTGACCCCCGACGTCCCACACTTGGAAGGTGATGCCACGGGACCCCCCGAGGGGCACCCGGATCTTCTCGGTGTTGAAGCCTTTGGTGGGGATGCTCTGGACAAACTCCTTGAACTTGAGGCGATAGAGGAGGGAGGTCTTCCCAGCCGAGTCCAGCCCGATGACGACGACGTGCAGGGCCTGAAAGTGGGGCAAGAAGGAGGAGGCGGTGGGCGCCATCTCTGTCAAGTGGTTCCCCATGGTAAGGCGGGGTCTCCCAGTAGAGACAGGGAGAAGGCCTTGAAATTGCAGGCTCCGGCACCCCAGCTGGATTATCTGAATAGGATGAGATCCGGAGTGAAAAAGGAAAAGACGTTTAATAACAAGCACAAAATTTCCAACTTCTTGAACCTTTCCCAAATCAGCCACCCCTTCTTCCTTTTTATGTTTTAACGGCTGCAGATATAACCGGCGACAGTGAGAGGAAAAAGTGAGTGGCTCCGCACTGGGGGCCCTGACAGAGGTTATGAGACACAGAGGTCCCCCTCAGGCGGGGGGCGGACAGCCGGTTTCCAGGCGCCTCTCCTCCAGGCTCTTGGCGCGGAACGCACACGCCGCGACCCGCATTTCCCAGGCGAGAAGGCTCGCGGGAAAGCGGAGGTCGGGCAGCCCCCTAAAGTAAGAGTCAAGGCGGAGCGCTGAGAGCCGAGGACTGCGGCGCGTTCCCATCCGCCCTCCGCACCCCCAGGCGGTTGCCATGCCCCTCCTTCCGCAGCGACCCCCTCGCCGCGGCCTCACGACTCTCCCCGGCACGCGCCCCTCCGATCGCCACCAGCTCCCGCGTCGGAGCCGCCTCGACACGACCCCAATAGCCCCTCTACCTTGCGTCAGCCGCGCTGTCCCCGCGCCTCTCCGGGCCGGCCACGAGAGCTGCCGCGCGAGCCTGCCCGCCGGCCGCCAGCGCGCCGCCACCGCCGCCTGTGCGCAGCGGCCCCGGGACAAAGCCTTAAAGCCGCAGCGTGACGTCACGGGCACCGGCCACGCCCACCCGCTCCGCGGTCGGCGCGCAACAGCCGCGGCCACAGCGGAGACCGACGCTCGGTCTGTAGGTGGCCGTTTTATTTCATCTTTTCCACCAAATCTGAACATTCGGAGTTAAATCCGGGATCCATCAGGGACGGAAGGAGGGACAAAAGGAACACGCGTGGCGTGGCAGCGTTTGACTCGGGAGAAGCGTATCCCACTGGAAGCTCCTCCGCCAAAGGGTCGGCTCCAGAGCTGCCGAGTCCTTCCTGCTGCATCTTTCCTAATCCAATTTTCAAGCCTGTGTGACCCCAGAACCCCTCGAGACAGCCACTTTGCTTAGCACAAGCACTGCTAAGCCATTTTGATCCTCACAAGCGCCCGTGAGGTAGGAATTGATGTTGTCTGCATTTCCTGGATGAAGAATGCTCCAAAGGGCTAAATGGCTTGTCTAAGGTATGAGTGTCTGATGAAGCCTTCACCCTTTTGCTGTTAGTCCTGCCTCATCAGGAAAGCTGTCAGGCTAGGCATCCTCAACAGAAATCCCTCAACTGTCAGAGTAAGGGCCGGCGGCAGACCCTGTGTGTGACTTTGGGCCTGTGGCCCCCTGAATCAGAAGACTTCAGAGGAGGGAGAAAGTGTCAGCCTGAAGCCTCTGGAAAGATTTCTAGAAGTTAGTCAGGACTGGGGGGGTATCTACCCAGCCACTGTAGCCTAGTAGAGTCTGGGCAGCCTGATTGGGGAAGAGATGTCACAAAGGGGCAGTGTGACTAAAAGGATAACAACAGTTACCTGCAGGGAAGGTGCCCAAAAGTGGAGGGGTGGGGGTGTCAAAGAGAATGAAATCTGGGAGCTGATGTGGCTCAGTGTTTGAGTGCTGGTTTCCCACATACAAGGTCCCAGGTTCAATCCCTGGCCCTGGCACCTCAGAAAAAAAAAGAGAGAGAGAATGAAATCTTATTTGTTTCCATTTTACATGGAGACTGGACTTTTGTATTAACTATGTAATTCAATATTAATCTTTTTAAAGGCTGTATGTAAGAGGGATTAGAAAAAGGGGAGGGGAAGTCATTGTCAGACTGCAGGGTCCACCTACGGGCCTCAGTCTGGTGCTGATGAGATAAACCTCCCATCTGATTAGCTCCAGGCTGCCTTTCCACCTTCTTCCCCTCACCCTGCAAAACCAGCCACCTGGTTCCCCCAGCAATGCGGGCAGGGAGCCGCCTCATATCCCCCAAAGAGATCAGAACCTTAAGAAATTAATTTGTTACACCCTAAGTTGGGGGTGGGGGGGTGGCAGATGCAGGAGGAGCTAAGGCACTGAGGTGGGATTGAGTTAGAGAGGAAGACAAGCAGGCCAAGGAGTCAGGAATCACCAGTACTGAGTGGCTGCTGCATGCCACGCTCTGCCTAGGCACTTTGCATCCTTTTCCTTTTTTATTATCAACTCAAGCCCATGAGGTAAGTATGGTTTTAATAAAAAGAAGAAACTGAAACACAGAAAAGTTATATAATTTATCCAAGGTCATCTAGCTGGAAATTGGCCAAACCTGGATTCAATGGCTATGAAACTGAAAACATGCACAACATCGATTGCCTTGTGTTTCTTCCACAATCTTTGAAGTGTCTTTAACATTACTCCTATGTTATCTCCTGGGACTCACACCCAAGAAGGAAATTGTCACTTGATTATCTGATAAAGGAGATGAAACTGACAATCCCACTCCACCCTTCATCTTTCATGTTTGCCAGGGAAGGTGTTGAACAAATGGGAGAGAGGAGGTGGGGCAGGGGAGGTGTTAGGGAGGGGGCCCAACTGTGGGCCCACCCCAATCCCTTCCTCCTTTAAATGGGAATTCCAGCCCACTGTCCCAGGGAGCCTTCCTCCATGAATGACCACCAATCTCTTACTTGGCAGCCTCACCTCCGCAGACCTTTCTCTCCAAAGGTCACAAGCCCAGGAGCTAGGGCATTGGGGGATCCACCATGGGGAACATTTCGTTTACTGAACAGTCATCTCTGGAGTGCCTGCTAGGTGCTAGACACCATTCCAGATGTTGGGTATTCAGCCCTGGGTGATATGGATAAGGACCTGCCCTCATGCAATGTACATTATGGGGGGTGGGAGAGACAGACAATGAATAAACAAGATAATTTCACATGGCGATACATGCCACAAAGGCAGAACAAACAGGAAGATGTGCTGGCGAGTGATTAGGGGGCAAGAACTACAGTAAATTGGTGGCAGGGGGTGGTCAGGAAGGCCGCTCCATGAGGTGACACTAGTGCCAAGTTCTGATTTAAGGAATCAGATAAGAGTTCTGGGTAAAGGGACAGACCAGCTGGGAGCTATCTACTTCTTCCTGCTTGCTCCCCCACCTGGATCAGATATGGGCTGCTGCATCATTGTTCTTCCTTGGATCTGTCTCCCTCACCAGACTAAGCCTTGGAGGACAGGAGCTGGTTCTACTCATCTATAGCTTGTACTAGCACCATGCCTGATACACAGTAGGCAATCAAGAAATTTTGCATGAATTAATGAATGCATGATAGAACGATTAAATGTATTGTGAGTGGGGGGACCAAATATCCAGCCAGGTCCAGGGAGTCAGGCCCCTGGGGGTTCTCTTGGTTTGGTTGGCCAAGAATCCTATAAAACCCTGCATTTCTAGAAAGGGTTTGGGGTAATACTGAACTATGTATGAGAGGGATGGAGGCCTTACTGAAGAGAAGATACTTCTTGGAGGAGAAAAACAGGGACGGGGTGGGGAGGGATGACACGAGAGAGGCCTCCTAAGGCATGTTATGCTGAAACACTTGGCTGAAAGTCTGAGTTCTGTTCCCTCACTCATAGGCTGGCTTGGAAAAGTCACCTCCCTCCTGGAAGCCTGTTTCCTCAGTATGTAACTAGGGGCTTAGATGATTTCCAGGTCCCTTTCCCCTTGACAGTCAATACTCGAGTTGGGGAGGGGTGGGGAATGGAAGAACTCACCTAGGAAGTGGCTGAGAACATCCTTGTTTCTGCAGGACCTTGATCTGAGCCCAAGTAACTGCTCTAAGTGAATCAATGAAGGGAGAGGAGGCTGCAGGTAGTGGGGGTAGGGTGGAGGAGGATGCAAAGGTGCAGCTATCAGCCTGGGAATCACAAAGACCCATTTTTCAAATCTCAGCTCTGTTTCCCATGAATATACTGGGGGAAATACAACCTACCCCTAAAAGTGATTGTGAAAATAAAAGCATCAAAGGGCCCGATAGGAACATTTCTCTCCAACCAAGGGCCATTTAGGAGGCAGCCATGCCAAAACCCAGTCCCAGGGCAGAACTGAAGACTGAAAAATAGGCCGATGCTGCTCCCTAGTGGCTTAATTTGTCACCACCTGATTCCTGAAGAATAGTGGAGGGGTAGGGGGTGTAGTGATTCCGTTCCTTTGCTTCTGCCTGGAGTCTTCCCTTCAGACCAGGCCTTTCCTATGGTTTAAGATTGGGATGGAAAATCTACCCTCTTCAAGTTTTTTTGCACAAGTGAGATCAGATTTTAATGAACATATGAACAAAGTCTAACTTCAGTTACATTTCCATACACTCACTGAGGGTCTAATAGGTCTGAGGAATGCTGAAGCACGAGGAGGCTGCAGGGCAGGTTATGAAGAGCTCAGTTGCACTCATGTTGAGATGTCTGTGGGATATCCACATAGGGACAGATGTCTGGCCTCTATTTGCACAGGACCTGGAGGTCAGGGCAAGGCTTTAGTTGGAGGAGTGAATTTGGGGTGGTCAGCAAGAAACAGCAACAAGAGCCCTGGAATGGGTGAGGCCACCCAAGGAGCAAAGAGGAGGGTCCACCGTCAAGGAAAGAAATGAAGGAGACAGAGAAGCAGCATCTGGGGTGGTAAGAGAAAAACTACATGACTTTACCATGCCTGAAGCCAAGGAAAGAGAGAACTTGAGAAAGGAAAATGGAGTGGCCCTCAGTATCCAGGGCCTGAGATGCCAGAGAGGATAAGGTCAGCCAGGGGACAGTAAGAGGAGTGGCAGGGATGGCTAGAGATGGGAGCTAGAGATTTGGAGGGAGGTCATGTCAATAGTCAGTGGAAGGATTCTCTCCAGAAAAGAATATAGAGTGTCAAATGAGGACTGAGGTGGCACTGGAGAACTTGCAGGAGATAAAGGGAGCCATTGGGATAATGATATGCCGGCCCATGACCTGGCAGAGATGATGTGGTAAGCCACATCATAAATAAGTCTTTTTTTAAAAAAAAAAGTATAGGGGAGTAAGATATGGACTATAGTTAGTAATACTTTGACGATGCTCTTAATTTGTTAACAAATGTTTCACAACAATGCAACGTATTTGTGGTGGGGAGATGTGTGGGAGCCCTGTATGATGTTATGAATGTTTATTTTGTAAGTTCACAATGTTTACTAAACACTTATTGTTTACGTATGTTCATGTATGAATGATATACTTCAATAAATTGTTTTTAAAATGAAAAAAAAATGCACATTCTGATTCAGTGGGTCTGAGGGTGGTGTCCACAACTCAGCATTTCTCCCCAGGTCCCCAGTCCATGAGATGCTGCTGATCCATGAACACTACTTTGAGCAGCAAGGATCTAGAACAGGCTACTGGAAAATTACTCTGAAGGCTGTATGTTTTCCCTGACAATGAGTACTTTAAACGTTCTCCTGGGTGATGTCACAGAAGATGGTGGGCTAAGAATCTCCAGGAATACATGCACACACACACATGAATTCAGCATGGTTGTAGGGTACAAGAGCAACACGCAAAAATCAGGTGTTTCTACACACCAGCAATGAATGGTCAGAAAAGGAAATTAAGAAAATTCCACCCACAGTCATATCCAAAATAAAATACCTAGGAATAAATTTAACCAAGGAGGTGAAAGACTTACATGCTGAAGACCACAACATTTCTGAAAGAAAGAAGACCTAAATAAATGAAAAGACAGCCTATGTTCTTGGATTGGAAGTCTTAATATTGTTAAGATGGCAATATTCAAAGCGATCTACAGATTCAATGCTATCCCTATCAAAACTCCAATGGCCTTTTTTGCAGAAATGGAAAAACCAATCCTTCAATTCATATAGAACTGCAGGGGGCCCAGGATAGCTAAAAAACATATTGAATATTACTACAAAAAAATATTTTAATCAAACATAGGACTGTACAACACAGTGAATCCTAATGTAAACCATGAACTGTATTTAATCTTCCATTATAAAAATGTTCTTTCATCAATTGTAACAAATGTGGCATACTAATGCAAGGTGTTACTAAAAGGGTGGTATATGGGGACTGTGTATTTGATGCATGATTTTTCTGTAAACCTATAACTGCTCTAACAAAAAATTTTTTTTAATATACTGAAAAAAAAAAAATAGGGGGTCTCACTTCCTGATTTCAAATTTTACTACACAGCTACAGTAATCAAAACTGTGGGGGAGAGGATGTAGCTCAAGTGGTTGAGCACCTGCTTCCCATGTACAAGATCCCTGTACCTCCAAAAAAAAAAAAAAAAAAATGGTCCAGGAATAAACCTAAACATATATGGCCAATTGATTTTTTTTTAAAGATTTATTTTAATTTATTTCTCCCCACCCCCTTGTTGTTTGCACTTGCTGTGTCTTTTCATCTTCCTTGTTTTTCTAGGAGGCACCAGGGACCTAACTTGGGACCTCCAATGTGGGAGAGAGGTGCCTAATTGCTTGAGCCACCTCTGTTCCCTGCTTTGTTGTGTCTCATTATTTTTCTCCCTGTGTCTCTTGTTGTATCATCTTGTTGCATCAACTCGCCACACCTGCCCATCACATCAGCTCGCTGTCTTGCTCGTCTTCTTTAGGAGGCGCCAGGAACCGAACCTGGGTCCTCCCATGTGGTAGGCAGGAGCTCAATCGCTTGGGCCACATCTTCCCGGCCAAATGATTTTTGACAAGAGTGCAAGACCATTCAGTGGGGAAAGAATCTCTTCAACAAACAGTGCTGGGACAGCTGGATAACCACATGCAAAAGAATAAAGTTGGGCCTCTACCTCACTCACTCATACATAAAAATTCAAGGGGAGCAGATGTGGCTCAAGTGGTTGAGTGCCTGCTTCCCACATGGGTGGTCCTGGGTTCAGTTCCTGGTCCTACTTAAAAAAAAACAAAAGCAAACAAGCAAAACAAACAAAAAACCAACTCAGGGGAGCCAATGTGGCTCAGTGGTTGAGTGCCAGCTTCCCACATGCAAGGTACCAGGATCAATCCCCAGCCCCAGTACCTCAAAAAAAATTATTCAAAATAGATCAACAACCTAAAATTAAGAGCTAAAACTATAACTCTCTAAGAAAATATAGTGATAAATATTCATGACCTCAGATTTGGCAATGGATTCTTAGATTTGACACCAAAAGCACAAGCAATAACAAAAAGATAAACTGAACTTCATAAAAATTTTAAAATGTATATACATCAAGGATATTATCAAGAATGTGAAAAGACAATCTACAGAATGGGAGAAGATATTTGCAAATCTTATATGTGATAAGGGCTTAATATCCAGAATGCATAAATAACTCTTACAATTCAACAAAAATACAAAAACCCAATTTAAAAATGGGCAAAGGACCTGAATAGACATTTCTCTAAAGAAGATATACAAACGGCCAACGAGCACATGAAAAGATGTTCAACATCATTGGTCATTTTTTAAAAAGATTTATTTTGTTTATCTCCCCCCCTCCCCCCATTGTTTGCACTCGCTGTCTGCTCTTCTTCTCTTTAGGAGGTACCAGGAACCAAACCTGGGACATCCCATGTGAGAGAGAAGCGCTCAATCACTTGAGCAACCTCAGCTCTCTGGTTTGTTGTGTCTTTCATTGTCTTTCCTCTTTATGTCTCTTTGTTGCATCATCTTGTGTCAGCTGGCCGTTCCTGCTTGGCACACCAGCTCACCTTCTCCAGGAGGCCCCAGGAACAAAACCTGGGACCTCCCGTATGGTAGGCGGGAGCTCAATCGCTTGAAACACATCCACTTCCCATCACTGATCATTAAGGAAGTCAAAATCAAAATCATGAGATACTGCTCTATACCCACTAGTATAGCTATTAGTTGTTTTTTTTTAAGTTTCTTTAATTAAAAACAAAATAACAGGGAAGCGGGTGTGGCTCAGTGGATAGAGCCCCCGTTTACCATATGGGAGGCCCCGGGTTCGCTTCCCGGCGCCTCCTTGTGAGGGCAGGCCGGCTCGCGCGGTGCCGTGGGCTGATGGGCAAGACCTCACAGCAAGGGGGAGATAAGCAGACACAGAGAAGACACGCAGCGAATGGACACAGCAGCACAAGCAGCAAGGGGGGGATAAAT
>JAQZBX010074266.1:0-14787 GCA_029593785.1 Cabassous unicinctus
AGTTCACATAAAAAGAAAAAAAAATCCCTCAATAATAACAAGTGTAAAACATTAGAGTTGGTATTTAAAAATAGTTCTGGAATATGGTTTACCAGAAATCCATATCCATTTATTTATTGTATGCACCCAACACTGCTGAGTATTGCCTGGCTCAGCAGTTAGGGACAGAGGAGTCTGCTCAGGTCACCCAGGCTCAGAGTCTGCCTGGCGGCTCCGTGTAAGCAGAGACTCACTGGCCATTTAGGAGTTTAGTAACACACTGCTCTTCCCAAAGACACAAGCTAGCTCCCAGCGAATGCAGTTTCCCTGTATATCCCTCTGCTTCTACGGGATACTGGCATTGTTTCCGTGCCCTCTCGTTCTCTCAGCACATGAAGGGGAGCAAGCGGCCTCATCCTCTACTCCACAGGCTGGTGCCTGCCTGGAGCTTGGCCGTGGGCAGAGGGGAACGTGGTTTCCTTCCTCCCACTAGTAGAAAGGCGTCTAATCAACACCTCACACGGTCTGTTCCTACTCGCCACAAAAGGAGAACTTACCTGCTGCTGTGAACAGGGAGAGTGGGTCTGGCTAAGCCGGGTGGATGCTTTCCAGAGCGGAGGGGAGGAGGGTGGTGTTCCTGTCAGATGTGAAGTGAGCTTTTTATTAAGAGTTGGCATGGATTGGGGACCAACCATGGACCTGACGCCGTGCTTAATCCCTTTAGATTATTTTACTTAATCCTTAAAACAACCCTAAAGCACCACTACTATTATTTCCAAACATCGTTGCGGAAATGAGACTCAGAGAAGTGAAGTAACTTGCCAAAGGTCACACAGCTAGTAACTGATAGATCCCATGGCTTGGGACCTGAAGGCACTCACCTGTGTGGTGTGGATGTGCTCCCCCCGCCCTCACTTCTACATCGGAAAGAAAGCACTTTACTCCTCAGGGAAGGGCCCAGTCTCAGCACTTAAGCCTCAGACCTACTAACGGGCAGATCACAGCACGCTGAAGTGCGTACTTCTTGTTTGGTCCCACAGCCTTGCTTGTGTCACATGAGATTTCTGACACCATCTGTTGTGTGGCTGGGCCTCTAAAACGCAGTGTAGCTGCAGCTGAATGGCACCGGGCAGGCCCGTGGCGTGGAATAACAAGGTCAAGAAGGGGCAGCCTATGGGCAGCCGGACAACGGAGGCCAAATGGGAAGCGCCTTGGACGCCCCACAGAGCAAGGAGAGGACCATGTGCAAAGGCCAAGCTGTCACTCAAACTCACGCAGACGTTTTTAATTGGAAGGATAGATGTGTGACCTGGCCTTTTGTTTGCCCTGCCCATTTTGTCACGGGACTATGGACTTTCTCTTCCACGGTTCTCATTGCTGACACTTTCCAGCAATACCCCCTTCTAAAATCCAACCAAAGGGCAGAAAAGAGATGCTGTGGAAAGGGGCTGGAGCCCCGTGGATGGCTGAAAGGGCTCCATTCAGAGTCAGGCTGAATGTGGACTTGTTCACACGCTGCTTCTTCCGACACCATGACATGGCCTGGCTGAGTGCTAAGGGAGATTGCAACCTACCTCCGTCCCTCCCATTGCCCTGTCTCATGTCCAGGCAAGAGCAGCTCCCGCCTCCTCTCGCCATTATCCTGACCCTTCCCTGAGAAAGAGATGCAGAAGAGCATCTCTGGGGGTTTGACATTTGCCTTAGAGTCAAAGTCTTCTTGTTTTTAGCTCCTGGTGTTATTTGTATATTCAACAACTGCACCCGATGTCTCTTTGGGGCTATGACCAGACTTCTCCTTGGATTTTTTTTCTTTTAAGGAGGTACCAGGGATTGAACCCAGGACCTCGTACATGGGAAGCAGGTGCTCAACCACAGAGCTACACCTGCTCCCCAATGAGAGTTGGTTTTATCGTTTTTGTTTGTTTGTTTTGTTTTTAGGAGGTACCACTTGAGCTACATCCACTCCTCTCTCCCTGGATTCTTGGCCTGCTTCTTTTGAATCCTTGGGGAAGTCTGGCTGTCCTCCTGCTTATCCTGGATTCCTGATTATTTTCAAAACCCTGACTGTCCTCCGTCCTCTCCGTTGTCCACGGTCTTCTGTAGATTGGGTCTCTTAACTGCCTACCTGGTTTGGCTCAAATCCATTCACTCCCTTGAAGTCCTGATTGCCAATCTGGTTTTGAATCATCCCATTTCCTAGGAAAGGTCTTTCTGGAATGTCTATACTGACCAGGAATATTGAAGGGACAGACAGGCACCAGGGCTGAGTCAGACTAGGTAGAGGGAATGAAGGAGAAGAGAGGATGGCTGGGGATGGGCTGTGGTCAGGAAGGAAATGTCCACAATCAGTGGTGAAATCCTAGCCAAAGAAATGGCAAACATCCAAGTCTGATGAAAATTCCAGACCAGAGCTGGTGAGGCTGGCGTGGATGTGACTAAGAAGCCACAGGGGGCTGAACCTGGATGAAATTGGGTGGGAAACATCTGTGAAAGGGTGTGGATTCTGAAAGCCCAAAGTGGCATTTGAAGCCTGGTTTCTGGTCCACACTGGTATCTGTAGGAGAATGTGCCTCCAACTCCACACTGCTCACTGGGCTCCTGAGGGCTGGATGTGCCCACAGCCCCTTTGATGGTTCGTTTTGATGGTTCATTGTAAAGGGCATCTGATTTACATAATGGGGCTGCCCTGTCCACGCCCCTTGTTAAAGTGTGTTAGAATTGGGATTCTTTCCTGGGAGAATCTTTTGAGTTACAAGGTGCTTTGGGCAGGAAAAACTTTGAATCACAAAAGTTAATTAACAATTCTTAGTTTAGCTAACCAAAGAGGAAAATCCTCCATCACCTGGGGCTTCTCCACATACCTTTACCTGAGTATATCTCCCAGGCTACCTTCAGCTCTTTGGTGCATTCCTCAAACAGATTCAACTCCATAATGCATTAAACGAGAAATGAACTTGATGAATCTGATATTTTTATTGATGATTTCTTGAGCTAATGGAGAAGAAAAATAATAATAAAATTCCCCTTTAGAACATCAAGGTGCCCTGCCCATCTGTCCTCCTTCTCTCACATGTAACACCAAGGGACTCTTCTTTCACCCCAAGCAGTTCCCCCTTTTGCTCACTCATGTGCATGTCCCCTGAGGGTGTCAGCTCACCCATGCATTCTTTCAACTCCCACCAGGTGCAGTGGGGGTGGAGCACAGCAGACTTCAGATGCGGCCCGGGCTCCTGCAGCCCCTTCCAGGTGCCCCTTGGTCCCTGAGCACCTCGGCTTGTGTGCTGGGGCAGGAGGCCCAAGATGGCTCCTCCCCTCACTTGTCTGTGCCTCAGCAAGCAAGGCTTAAATGGCCAGGGCTGGCTGGAATGGCTCTATCTCAGTTTGCCAGGGCTGTTGGAACACAGACTGGTTGGCTTAAATGACAGAAATGTATCGTCTCATGTTTTGGAGGCTAGAAATCTGAACTCATGGTATCGGAAGGGCCTGCTGCCTCTCAAAGGGGAGAATCTGCTCCTTGCCCCTCTTTTGGCTGGGTGGGCGGCCGCAGTCCATGGCGCCCCTTGTCTCTGCCTCCATCTCATGGCTCTCTCTCTCTCTCTCTCTCCCCCCTTCTCTGCCTAAATGTCCTCTCCTTATAAGGACACCAGCCAAACTGGATTAGGGTGGGCCTCATCTAACTCACACGTCTTCAAGGATCCCGTGTGAATGTGCTCACCTTCATAACACCAGGGGTTAGGACTTGAACATGTCTTCTGGGGAAACACGGTTCAGTTCATAACTGTCTCCCTTGGGGTCATCCGGCTGGCACCCCAGTTCTCTCTGCCAGCTGAGGTCCTCCACTCTTCTGCACCCATCTCAGGGCTTGCCCTCTCTGCGTGGATTTTCCAGGAGCGTACCCAGATTTCTTCCACAGTAACTCAGTGCTCCCAAGTGTGCAAAGTGGAGGCCACCACGTCTTCCCAGGACTTAGGCCCAGAACTGGCACAGCGTGACTTCCACCACATTATGCTGGTTCAAGCCAGTCACAAGCTCGGTCCAGATTTAAGTGGAGGGAAATAAGCAAGGGCATGGGTCAGGCTGTGGGGTCCATTAGTCCACCACCACCCCCAGCACCCCCTGCCGAGTCATGGGGACCAAGGCCGTGTGTTTGGGATCCTGACTTCTTTTGACTTTGTTCCCCCTCTCTGCTCAATCTCCTGTTCTTACTTTCCCCAAGACTTACTGCCAAATTGATGACAGACTCCAGAACTCAGTCTGCTTGATGGGTGTGGTGCAGACTCTGAAGACTTGCTATCTTTCTGGAAACATTTATACTGATTTTGTGGTAGCATGAGGCATAATGAATTATATAGGCATCACATGTCTACTCCTACCCTGGAAATCATTGTGAAACAATGAGACAGGACAATGATTACTGTGATCAATAAAACCTGGAGTTGACAAATAGAGAACTGGTGTGGCTGGGGAGTGAATCTCCCGCATATTTCTGGTCACAGAGCTTAGCAAGATGGCAGGTTGCATTCTTTTTCTCAGTATACATTTCCTAGAGGACTTCTGCATAAATTATTTTGCTTACTCTTCCATAAAGCAGAGATTGCTGGTAGAGTTATCACCATTTCACATATGAGGGAACTGAAGCTCTGGGCCCGTCTGCTAGTTAGTACCTGACCCTGATCTTAGCGTAGGACTCCCTGTAGTACAATATGCTACTTTTCCTAGATCAGTGGTTTTCCTGTTTTTTTTTTTGTTTTTTTTTTTAAAGCAGCAGAATCTTTTTTCTAAACAGGAACCCCAGTAAATAAAACCATTAAAGGCAAACTGATCTAGCTGCAATAGGGTAAGAAGCTTGGAGTCCTGTGAATAAAGAAACATCGAATGCCTTTTGCATGCCGGTACTTTGCTGAACAATTTAATTCAATCCCCATGGGTATCTACAAGGTAGGCGTTATTCTCCCAACTTTAAAGAAGCTGAGGATCCGAGAGATTGAGAAACTCGTCCAGGCACTCGCCTGGCATGAGGCGGAGCCAGGAAGCAAGTCTGGGCCAGGCTCCAATGTCTCTGCTTCCGACTGTGAGGCCATGGGTGCCATCAGTGTGCTGAGCAGGCAAGACAGAGCCCCAGACAGCACTGGAGAGGAGGGGAGGCAATGTAGCTTAACTGACCCTCAAGGGTTTTCTTTTCCTGGCACAGTCAGGAGAAGAAGCAGGGAAAAGGTAAACCAGTTGCCGCCAAGTTGTTGACAATAGATGCCAAGAGTGCAGTGGGCATGTGGGACTGTCTCCTAAACGAAGTGCTCCCCAGACACACTCCACATGGTGTCTGGACAATCCGATAATTGCAAACATGGTTTCATCCCTGCTTTTCACTAACTGGGCTTTGTTTGGTGTTTGCCAAGGCGGGTCCCTGTTAACTCACATGCATCAATTCAAGCCCACACTTGTGGCTAATAGCACTTCAGCAGGCTTCATGGAGACAAACAGACCCAGAATATTGTTGCTTCATTTGCCAGGTAAATAATAGCTGGAAGGCTTTATTGGTACAAAGACCTCTAAACAACAAAACAAATAAAATGATAGAAAAGATATTATTTTGCAAATTTAAACAAAATTCATCTGGTTAGAGACACGGAGGAAGGTCTGCTCATCAAATACTGAGAACGTGTGGATTTAGAGAGTTGCTCCAAGTACAGATGATATTTAAAGATTCAGGAGAAGGTGATGGATGTAGGATGACCGAATACCTGAAAGTAACTTGTTTCTCTCCCTGTTGCTAGGCTACAAAAGAAAGAATTGTATGTAAATTAGAAGGCAATGAAATGCAACCCCCTCTTTCTGCCAAATTTTGCTTTTGGTGGTCAAGAATATCCTGTTGAAGCAATGAAGTATGAAAACCAGCTTCAACCAGTTGGCTGGACCTGCACAGATGAAGCCCCTTGCTGTCCTCACTTGAACTTGCTTAATTAACATAGTAAATTTCCCACCCAGGGGTGGAGTTATCCACCCTTTTTTTTGATCATGCAATGTATGTGCAAGCGTAATTTCCTGAACATACTAATCATACAGTTATATAACTAGCTATGTATGATCATCCATATGCATAAAAGCTAATGCATAATCAAAGCAAATGCTAAGTAGTAACTTAGGTATTTAAGCAAGAGCAAAACCGCAGCACAGGGAGTCGGGTCTGACTCCCTTTAGACTGACTTTGGCTCCTTACCTCTGCAGACATAATAAATGTGAGTTTGCCTACCTCTTGTGTTGAAGTTGTCTTCATGCCATCTCTGGTTATCCATAAAGGCCTTGCCTTGAGGCCTAACAAAATCACCCTAAGACAGTCCAAATACACAGGCCAGAATCTGAGCGCAAGGTAACTCTGCTAGAATAGAAGGAAAGTATTTTATTTTTAGTGAATTCTGCTCCATTCCTTATCAATGGCAGAGAGCAGGACCTAGTAATTTAAATGTGATGGTTGTTTCCATTTGTAGCATGTGCTGTAAAAGCAAAACAAAACAAAGCCAAAACAATAACAACATTCCCTCAAATAATCCTTGAGAATATTTTTTTGTGTGTGGAGAGAAATATGGGGAGAATAACTGAACAGACATTTTCATCTTTGAATTCTATTTAAAATTGCCTACCTGGGAGGGACACTTTTCCCTGCATACACTTTTGTACTTTTTGAACTTGAATATATAAATATAGTCCTCAAAAAATAAATGCTCTAAAATGTTTTTAAAATTAAAAATTGCCTGCTTGTTTAAAATGCACCACCACCTTCCTTCCCCAAGCACTCTCCCTCCAAGCGTCCTCAGTCTCCAGCTTCTCTGGTGTCTTCGCCATCCATAAGCACAATGGGAGCTTACTTTCCAGGCTGTGCTGACTGGTATCAGACTTCATTTTATCGTTGAACAATTGCCGTGGGCTCTGTAAGTTAGATGCTATAACAGATAAGTGAAATAAGACACAATACAGTTTATTGAGGCAAGATTTAGAGCTAAGCATACAAGGAATTTTTGACTGTGTAGTAAAGAATAACCCTTACCCAAAGAGAGGTCTAGGCTTTCCCCTCAGCTTCTGGGAGGTGATGGTTAAGCCCTTGAGATGTCTTGCCTCATAAGAGTATCTTTATTTTCCAGGGAGTTTGAGGCCCCACAGTCTAACAACATGATGTAAGGTGGGAGCTTTCAGTCATGCAGTGTCAACTTGACCTCCAGAAAGACTAGAGGCTGAGGCCAGCCAGGTGGGCAGCCAGTCATGTCTATGTGACTGAGCCCCAGTAAAAAATCTGGATACCAAGGGCCAGCCCCCTGGTTGGCAATACTCCATGCCTGTCATCACACACAGTTACAGGGCAAGGTAGCACTGCCCACGGCTCCACTGGAAGAGGATACCTAGAAGCTCTGAATGTGGAACTTTCTGGACTCTGCCCTAGGGGCCTCTTCCCTTAGCTAATTTTAGTCTGGACCCTTTCACTGTACTAAACCATACCATGAGTACAATAGCTTGCAGTGAGTTTTGTGAGTCTTTCTAGCAAATTATCAAACCTGAGGGTGGTCATGGGGACCCCTGAACTCTGAAGTAAATATCAGAAGTGAGGGTCATTTTGTGGATTGTTCCCTAATTTTGCAATGACTGTCAAAATTAGTAGTACAGATAGAAAAAGCTTTCAGAGGTTTAATAATTATTCTTTACTTAACATTTAGGTACTTTACATACTTTATCTCATTTAAGCCTCACAATGACCTTTGAGGAAGATAATATTATAGTCTTACAGATCAGGGATCTCAGATTGTCAGAGATGAAAAATGTTATTCATAGACACGCAGTGGCAGGGCCGGGCCTGCGGTGAAAGAGAAGGAAAAGATGAAGCTTGTCCTGAGTGTAGCAGTGGGAAAGACAGTGAGAGAGAGAGAGCCTGCCGTATGAGTCCCTGGCTGCAGGTGTTTCTGAGGCTCAGCCATCTCTCTGTTCTACACAAGGTTCAGTGGAGGAAACCAGCCCTTCACTTATGTGTACCATCTCTGTAGCCTTCCAATAAAATTCTCTCTTAAGTGTGCTGGATTTGGGTTGCTCTTCTGTCATTTGCAACCAAACGCTTTGGAGAGTCCAGGAAGGTTTTCCAATAGAGATGGCAATTAAAGTTCAGCTATAAATAAGAGTCAGACTGAAGCACAAATAGAAGAAAATAGGAGCTCTGCATAGAAAAGAGTGGTATGGGACTACTTAAAAAAAAAAAAAAAGGATTGATTACTGGCTAAATAAAACCTGCATATACTTCTAAAATTTTCTAAGTAAAGATGGAACAAATTGGTCAAATTATGACTCTGGAAATTCTGCTTACTGGCCTTGCACCACAGAAATTCTCCTGACCTCTTTGAGGTGACTTATAAACCCAAGTGTTACCATGTGATACTTGCTGGGTCAAAGCATCTGAGAATTTGAGCTTCCTTGGCTAAAGGACAGAAGTGTCCATATAACTATTGGAGGGGCACCCGAACACTGCAGCCTACACCAAGTGTGGCTTAAACAATGACGAAGTGAGGAAGACAACTTTTTAAAAAACAATCTCATGTAGCAGGCAGGGCAAACCATACAGCTTATAGGGTGGAACTTAGTGATGGCAACCAGGCCCAGGTTCTTAGGTTCCTGCCATCCTAGGTTGATTGTATTATTGCTTCCAAATATTTGCTGTCCCTGCTGTGTTAAGATTGTACCACCCCACTCCATTGACACCAGGCTTGGCCATGGACTTGCTTTGGCCAGTGAAATGTGAGCATAAGTGATGTAAGCCAGTTATAAGAAGATGCTTTAAATTCCATGTTGCAAGGTTCTGCTGTTTCTCTTTTCTTTCTGCCATGAGATCAGCAGGTTCCATATAGGTCCTAGAACAAAGACCAAGTCTGAAGCCCATCCGTGTTGGACATGTAGCATCAGCAAGAAATAAAACCCTACTGTTTTATGCTCCTGAGACTTGAGGATCATTTGCTACTGCAGCAGAGCTTAGCTCCAGCCGACATGCATCATCTCTCCAGTCTGCCATCCTTGGCATTTTCTTCATTCTCGGGCTAGTCACAAGATAGCCACAGCAGTTCCAGATATCACCTTCTGGCATGACATCTAGAGCCAGAAGAGAGACCCTCTATTCCAGAGGTCTCGTACAGTCTAGTTAGGGAGAGAAAGGAATCATGGCGAAAATATTCAGAGGACAAAGCAAGGCTGTGTGGCAAAATGCTCCAGCTTGGCTAGTACAGACAGGACTCAGAAAATGAGTGCTTTTCTCCCATCCACAAGCGAGCACGGAGGGGAAAAGCCAGGACACAATTCCTAGCACATGACAGGTATGCCGGAAGTTTCCCAAATAATTTAAGGGACACTGAGGAAGTTCTCACCTCTTTGATCACTGTGATCCTTATCTTCTAATTGAAGACTTCATTCCCTTTACATATATTTTAATTACATGCTTAGATTCACTCTTACCATCCTATTTTATATTTTATTTTGGCTCTGTTTTCTTGGTTTCCTTTTTTCTCCTTTCTTACCTTCTTTCGGACTAATTTTTCTCCTGAACTATTATTCCATTTCTTACTCTCTCTACCATTTAAAAGTTACATCTTTTATCAGCATTCTTTTAGTGATAACACTAGAAATTTCAAGGGCTTATTTACTGTGACAAATCTAAAGTTAATAAATTTTACCATCATTCTGAATAATACGAGGATCTTAAAACAATTTAACTCTGATCACTTCCCTCCCAACTGATATGCTATTATTGTACTGGAATTTAGACCTATTTTGAGGTTATAAAACCCACACATGAAACGTTATTTTCATTATTTTATTTAGTTAATGTTTTTTGAGATTTTACCATTTATCATACTACTATTTTCTTTGCTCACCATCCATTCTTCAATCTAATTTTCTCTTTTTGGGATCATTTTCCTTCCTCTCAAGAACATTTTAAAGATGAAAGCCTGCTGGTAATACTCTAAGTTTTTAATTTATCTACTGTCTTTATTTTTCCTTAACTCTTAAAAGACAGTGTTTCTGCTTATGTAATTCTAGGTTGACACTAAGTTTCTCTCAGCACTTTGAAGCGATCATCTCACTACCTTCAGGTAGCCACTGCTGCAGCTGAGAATCAGTTGTTGGTAAACAATCTGACTTTTTTTTCTGATTGCTTTTAAAATGCTTTTTAAAGGTAACTTGGTGCTCTGGGCAGTTTCATTAATATGCATTTATATAAGGATTTGATTTTACTTATCCAGCTTAGGATTCATCAGAATTCCTGAGACTGAGGATTGGTGTCTTATATTAATTCTGGAAAAATTTCAGTTATTATCTCTTCCAATATTCCTTCTCCCCTATTTTTCCTATTATCTCCATCTACAACTCCAGATAGACATTTTAAATTCTTTTTTAAAAATCTGAGGAATAGATTCCTAGGGTACCACGACAAGTAGACAACTGTAAGACTATGCCAGGGGATTGAGCTAGGCTTTTCAGGATTATTTTAGTCCAGAAGCATATGACTTCATAAAAGCACACTGCTGCTGCAAGATCCAGCAAACCAAGAATTAATTATGGAAGGACTTCCTGGAAGATGGCATTGGAGTAGGTAGGCAGGGCTCAATTCTTTCACAAAAACAATGGAGAAAGGGCAAAAAGCTGCCTGAGGGAGCTGCTTTGGGGATCTGTAGACCAGGAGAGTGAGGCAAACTGAAATGAAACACTTTAAAAATGGCATCTGGTTATCTCTGACACTTCAGAATTCAGAAACAGCTATTTTATTGGACCCTTTTACATTTCATGACAATGTAGTTATTTGTATAGGTTCTATAAAAGCCTGTCCTCATCTTTATTTTTTAACCAGAATATAAATGGACAAATCAATTGTGCAACCGAGGTCAGGCATGGATGGAATAAAATCAATCTCATTTCATGTAGTATGATAAGCCCACCAGGAAAGGGCCATTCTTCATATGTAGAAGCTACAAAACCCTCCCAGAAAACTGATCTGGTAACAGGACAGTCACTTCTTGGCAGGTTGGGAAAATTAGCAAATCCTGAGGATATCAAAGAGAAAGAAATTTCCTTGTGGTTACTACAAAAGAAACCTGCTGGAGAGGAATTTTGGTTTTCATGTCTTGGAGTAAATGAAGAAAACAGAGTACTTAAAAAAAAATCTCTGGATGACAGGGGCTATTGAGGATGCAAACTTAGATCCTTTAAGAGCTTGCCAGAGAGATGCTAATTATCTGGCCTTGGTAGTAGATGCTCAGCTTTTTATGACTTAAGTTTGTTGACTGCACATGGAGGAAGCTTATATGTCTTACCACCCCTTTGGTGCCCCTGTATAAATGATCAGGCCAAATAACACAAACACAACAATGTTAGTCCCGTGTGTGTGTGTGTGTGTGTGTGTGTGTGTGTGAGTGTGTGTGAGTCTGTGTGTGTGTGAGTCTGTGTGTGTGAGTCTGTGTGAGTCTGTGTGTGTGATGTAATCTTCAGAGAATACATAGAACCACAAAGGAGATTATTAAGAAAAATTTTCTGAAATTTAGAAATAAAGTAAAAAGACAACTGTATGACCTACAGTGTCATTTTAGAGTTCTACCTAACAAGCCTTCCTAATGGTCATTTGACTCTCTAGGTAGGAGAATACAGCTTTACTCGAAAGGGACTCTAATGTTCTTTTTACTATTTTCTATTTTACTATTTTCTACTTACCATTTGCATTTCTTTTTTGCGTAATTAACTTTGAGTCAGGCTTCTGTCACTTGCAACCCAAAGATTTCTGACAACTCCTGACCACAAGGATTATTTCTAGACTCAATTAGAGTGTGTAAGTTTGTAAGCTAAAAGTACTATGCAAATATATGCAAACTATTATTGTTAAATGGTTCGTGCTCTTAGGGACAAGGCAGATACAGAGACACTTGACCCAGAAGGTACATTTCTAGTGTATGCAAGCATACTCATAAACACATAAACCCCGAAGTGGATGGGAACAGCCAAGGCAGCGTCTCAGTGAACATTTGCTAATACGGGTGTGGCCTGGAGATGTCTTACGAAGAGCCCCTAACTCGTTAGGACCACATTCCTCCTGTGCCTGAAGTTGTGGATGGAGGCTGGGTGGCTGTTGCAAATACAAGATGTGCACCACTGAGAAGTTCGTCTTGGTGGGTTTGGACCCATTATTATCCACTGCAAGGTCTAATAAAGAAGAGAATTTACTTCAAAGAAATGAAAGATTACTACTAACTAGAGCAGTTAACTAAATCCCATACAAAAAGCATTATTTTCTGTGACAGGCGTGAGAGGAGGGAGTGGTTGCTTAAATATCATTGAAAGTGTTCCTAAGAAGAGATGGTAAGTGAGCATCGCCACTGAGAATTGAGCACAAACTGCAGATAAAAATGCGTCAGTGGCTTTCCCGGTAGGGCATGGCATGCGGCGTGGGGGCACAGGACCTAGGTAGGTGTGGATGTTGGGAAGACTCTCAGCGAGCCTGCTGGGCTGAGGCACGCAGCCCTGAAAAGCCATCCTTGTGGCAGATGCCAGCTCGGCTCAGACCCTGCCCCTGGACCTTGCCGGCTCCCAGGAAGCCTCAGCTTTGTGAGGACTACTGAATTCTCTCCCTAATGCAGGAGACAATCTGCCGGGTGGCTTGTGACCTTCTCCAGGGCCCCCTGGGATCAAATTTAACAAACACACAACCCTGATGTGCTAGCACTTCTGGTAAAAATGTATTTTGGCAACTGCAAAATTGCTAATGAAATTAAGTAACATTCTCCTTAGCATCTGTTCTGTGACCAGTTTACAAGCCTCGGGGTCAACTGGCACTTGATTAAGGCAGCAGCCTAGGATGCTTCTTATCCCAGACGTCAGACAGCCTCTATGAGGAAAGGAGTCAGGAAAGTTAAGAAAGGAAGAATATTTAGTCGATCGTTTCCTCCCAATATTGAAGGGAGCATCTTGTTTCCTTTCCTACTAGTTGCATTTCCACTATTGGCATTCGTTGCATAGTTTTCCTATATAGTTGTAAGGACTTTTTGTATTGTTAAGATTTTATTGGTAGCAGTGACAGAAACCTAGTTCTATCCCTCTTAATACAAAAGGGGACTTTATCGTAAGGATACCGGGGGTCTCATTGAGTCCAGGACAGGAATGAGCCACTGGAACGTGGAACTCAAACATGGTCAGGGCCCTCTCACTGCTGTTCCTCTTTGTGCAAACCTTCAGGCCCCCTCCCACCTGCTCTTTCCACAAACACACTGTCTCTTCTTGTTTAGTTCATGGTGGAGGAGACATAACTGCAGGGAGCCTCAGCCTCTGAGGAAAAGACAGCCCTGATTCCCTGGGAAGGACTCCCCATGCAAGCTGAGTCAGGCGCCCATCCCTGGACTGAACCATGAGGCCGTGGGGAGAGGCACTGTGGTTAGCCCAGTTGAGCTCAGACACCTAGGCCAGGACCCATGGCTGGGGGCAGGATCCTATTGTCACATGGCCGCTGCCTCTGCAGCCATGTGATAGTGAGTGGAGGGGCCAGTTCCCAGAAAAGAAGGTGGTGGCAACATAACCTACATTTTTCCACCACATCATCCAACTGGCCACCCAGGCCTCATCCCTGCCCTCTCCACTCTATTTTGCTTGCTGATGAGTTGCTCTTCCTGAGGCATTCCCTCCTCATGTGACTCTTCTGCTTAAAATGTTCTCTGGCTTCCACTGCTTTGCCAATTAGGCCTCAGAGACCTAGAATCTCCTAATTGTAAGGGTCTTCAGCATTCATCCAGACCTGCTCGTTATCAAATGCATACATTTCTTCTTAATTTCCCAACCCTCTGCTTATATACCTACAGTGAGCAGGACCTCATCACCCCTGTAAGAAAATCGGGTCCATTTTCTGACAGCTCTGACTATTAGACCTGTCTTCCCTCGACAGTGAAGTCGTTCACTCGCTGGTCTGGTTCTTCCTTCTGGGGTCTACTGACTAATGTACCCTTCAACTAGGTTAAGGTAGTTGTAATTCCATCTTTACTCCCCCTTCTGCAAGTTTTCTTGTATCAAATCTAATGTTTCTTTTTTCTAATCTGTTTCAAATGTGCTATTATTTTCCAGTCCCCCCTTTCTCTTTCAAAGCTCTTCTCTTGATGTGCTGTAGTTTGTCAAGGATCCTCTTAAAGAGTTTTCTCGAGTACTGAAAGCCATGCTCCAGGGGGACCTCCAGCCCAGAGAAGAATGGACCTATTGCTGCTGAAATTCTGAAGCCACCATTTCCTCTCATTAGTCACTTTACGTCACATTCATGATTACACCCAGCTTTCACTCCATGAAAACTCCGTTAGTTTATCCACTTAGTCTAGGATTCAGCAGACAGGGCCAGCCTTCTGTCTCCCTTCCTTCCTTCACAGTTGTCTTGTTGAGCTTTGCTGCAGAATCCAGAACTAATCCTGATCAAAGGCAGAAGAAGCTACTTCCCTATTGGCCTAGGGTTGGTTGACCAGGTGTCCCAGTACTGAGAACTATATCTGAGACCTGGTCCCCATTTCACACTAAATAGGCTTCTAGCAAAAACTTGATCCTCTTTGTGGGAACCAGCTTAAGATTCTAGCCACTCTGTGATATTAATATCCGAAAGCCCTAGTAGGTGCATGAGTTGTTTCCCTGCTGAAACACTTCCTACAGGTAGTTAACCATTAATCAGCACAGGGGTTCTATCTGCCACCAGCTCCTGGCTCTTCCCTAGCTCTCCTGCCTGGTTGGATACCCTATTTTTAGATGTTGTGATGGTTAATCTCATGTGTCAAC
>JAQZBX010074267.1:0-14780 GCA_029593785.1 Cabassous unicinctus
TACCTTTTTATCAGTGGTTATAAATCCATCTTTCAAATACTCATAATTGTTCTTTTTTTTTTTTTGGCTGACTTCTGAGATCTGATTAGAGAGTTGTTTTCACTCTGCAATGTGATTTGAACAAATTGTTCTAAACGTGGAAAAATCAGCTTTGCCCTTTCCTGGAGGGCTTATTTATGTGCCTATTATCAGTGCTCTCCTCAATCCAGTTTCCGTGAATAAATCTTGTAAAACCCTTATCCATTTTGTGGGGTTTAGTTTAGTTAATCCTAAGTAATATCATTTCTAAATCCTATAGACCAGGCAGAAGTAAACTGCAGTGTGTTGTAATAGGCTGAAAGCGAACAAATGAGCGGGCGCCACCATCAGCTCCGCTGAGTTACTGCTACTCAGTCCGCTTACTCGAACGTTCCTGGGGCGCATGGATTCTCTAGTCATTTGTCTAGCGGCTGCCTGACCGAGTGAGGGCGCCAGTGTCAACTAGTTTATTAAAAATTAGTATAAAATTTTCTTTTTTATTTTACAATTTAATTGCTTGCTTATTTTTAGATAAAAAGTAAATAGAAATACAAGTTCTAATGATTTTCCCCTTACAGTCCTCAGAGGTGGACACTGCCTCCTTGGAAACCAATGCTCAGGCAGCCCACTCTGCACGCAGGGAGTTAGAGTGCTACCCATCAGTTCATGGTTGCAGGTCTGTGGGGGAAAGAAGCAATTTTGATGAATTTAAGATAAGAAATTAACAGCTTGGGTAGGTGCAAAAATGAATTTTCTTTCCCTGGATTTCATCTTTTGGGGCTTAAGGCTTTCTGTGGGATGCACTCTCGCCTCCCATGGGTTGATGTGACAAAATGGGGCAGGGGCTTCTTCCCACTTGAGAGATGCCCTCACCCAGAGAGGGTTTAGGGGATGGAACCAAGACTGTCATGCCCAGTTTTCAGTGAAGGCTTTAGGCCAGAGGCGCCAAAAAACCTATTATCCTATTATCTCATCTCTCTCATTTCACAAATTCAACTAACTCTCAACAACTTCCTTGTTCTTTCTACTTCAGCTACACTGATCATCTCAGAGGATCCTAGCTCTTTCTTGCCAGAAGCAGATTCCCTCTGCCTGGAATGTTCCCTGAGTGCCCCTTGCCATCAGCCCCTTAGGACTCAGCAGAGGCACACTTCCTCTTTCCAGGCTTCAGCCAGGATAGAATCCTCTAGTATGGACATGTGAGAGCAGCACACACCCCTCCTCACAGTTGCCATCTTACATTTACTTTCACTTCTTTGCGTGATTATTTGCTTAATGTTTGCTCCCACCCACAAGGATTTGTTGTCCATGAGAGCCAGGGCCATGTTTATGTTGATCACAGCATTGTAGTTCCAATGCCAAAAAGAAAAGAAAAGACAAGAAAGAGCCTGGAATATAATAGATGCTTAGTAAATATTAGTAAATATTAGTTAAATCTTTATGAAAAGAATTTTGGAAATTGGGACCAAAGTGCCAATTGGTAAGAAGTCTTCTGTCTTTGCCTTTTCTTGTTTTCTACATAGCACTATTAAGAACTAGGCATGGCAGCAGGCAGAGGACCGAACATTTTGATTCAAAGCATGGCCATCCCTCTTTAAAATGCTTTGATTCTATTAGTTCTCATGCTATATTGTAACTTGTATGAGCGTATATTTTCAGAAGAGGGCCAGAAATTATAAAATGCAGGTCACACTGCAGGCCTGAATGAAAAAGCAACCGCAGGCCTGATAGGACAATTACCTTTAAATTCAATTTGGAGAGATCCATGTTTTTTCAGCTGTAATCCTGTAAACTAGGACAGAGGTGTGCAGCACAAGGTTGCCATGAAAGGTTATACATCATTGCTCGTCCTTTGAACTCTGCTTTAAATTGCTGTTTGTTTGCCCAATCCCTCATGCACTAAATGCCTGGACAAGTTTTATTCTAAAAGAAAGGGTCAAAGAACATCAAGGAGCCCCTTCTGAACAAGAAACTCTTTGTTCTGTTATATGGAACAGGAAGCAGTGGGAACCTTGATGAAAAACCAGGGCAAGGTTGAAAGCCAGGCTGTGCTTGAACCTCTATATTGGCTATAAAAGAAAAGGAGAGGAATAATTGTGTTGAGCCATCCAGTGAGATGTGCAAGGGGAAAAAAACCTGGGTCTCTGCTCAGTGGATCTGATAACACAAATCCTCTTTATGCTTTATGCAGTCTCATCTTAGAAATCATAATAATAGTAGCAACAGCAATAACAACAATAGCTGCCATTTATTGAGCATTCACCATAGGCATCTTGCCCAGTGCTTTGCATGCTGTTGTCCATTTAATCTTCACAAGGACCCACTGAGGTAGGTATTATTAGTCCCATTCTGCAGCTGGAAAAGCTGAGGCTCAGGAGGTTAAGTAACTGGCCAGAGGGTTCTAGGGCCAGTACTCAAACCCAGGTCCATCTGGCTACCAGTCCTATGATCATTACCCCTGTGCTCTGCAGCCTCTAGCTTGGTGCTGGTCACCATCTTTGGGATCACACTGGCCTTGGCGTCTTCTATGAAAGCTATGGCTCTTCTCCATGGTCATGGAGCTAGTAAGAGGTAGATTGGGTGGGTTTGTTGGATTCTACAACCTAAGCATGCTCTACAACCATGCTCTATGTCCTCTGAGCATGGAAGATGGAGCCTTATGTCAGGCATGCCTTGTAGAGAGGAAGGGCTCAATAAATACATTTTAAATTAATTGGATGATTAGAAAGAACCTGTTGGGAGTAAGTGGTGGAAGGATGGTAACCGAGGGCAAGAATGGAAACTCCAGTGAAACCCCTAGTAATGCCCCTTATGACCATGTGAAATTAGATATAATTTGATTGACAATTTGCTCTTATTCTTTATAGCAGGCTTGCAGGTCATTTCATTAATCTCTCAGTAGCTGACCCAGCATTTTGCGTAATTGAATTTTTGGATCACATGTATAGCATTATGGTAGGATTTTACTGTGCTTTCTTTGGCAATGTTGATTTATATCATTAAAATTTCTCTGGGATCACTTACAAAACATAAAACACTATGGATCTGGCAGAAAAAATGAGCATGGCAATTTGCTTTCAGAATATTTTGGCAAATATATTTATTTTGAATACTTTAAAGGAAGAAAACAAATTTCTCCATTGTTTACATATTAAAATGTCAACTATCAATAACATGTTAATCAAAGGGTGCAAAGACATCATTTGAGTTTTTGTCAGTTGAGTAATCACTTCCATTCCCTAAATCTAAAACAAATAAAATATATTACCCCCTTAGGCACTTTGCAGCATGGCGGAGTTATTTTCAGAACTTATGCCTTCCTTTTCAGAGATTATTTTTATTCTTAGGTTGTAAAAGAAAGCTGTGTTACTTGGGTGGAGTTACCCAGTGAACCTCTTGTTAGTTCCTAGAATTTAAGAGCAGGAAGGGCTCTCCAGGCATCATTGGTTTGTTTAGCCATTCAGCAAATATGCAAAAAACAAATACTATACCAGGCACTGTGCTAGAAGATGGGGAAGCGATGGAGCAGAGGCATTGGCCCAGAGAGCTTTCTGTTGACTCACTAGAGTTTGAGATGTGCCATGCTGGGGGCAGTTGTGGCAGCCGTGGGAGGGGCCACTGGTCCAGAAAGGCCTCCTGGAAGAAATGCAGCTAAACTGGCATCTGAGAACAAGTAGGAGTTGACTGGGTTAGGAGTGGGGAAAGGCCTGTGAGAGACCAGGTACAGAAAGGCCTTAGGACAAGAGCCTGAAGAAAGAAGACTAAAAATTTAAATCAGCTAAGGAGATAGATTTTATCTTGAGGTTTTATCTAGAGGACCAGTGTTCATTAAAGAATCTGCAGGAGTGAGTGAGTTCATGTGTTTACTCCACAAATGGCATTAGGACACCTTCTATGAAACAGGCACTCAGAAGGTGACTCAATGAGATTGGCATCAGTGGGGAGAACATCCCACAAGACCAGAGGCAGAGGTGAAATCATACTGAATTCATGCCAGAGTTGGAGGGCAACCAGGCTAGGATTGTGGTTGTGGGGATGGAGAAAACTGGATGGATTTGAGAAATGCTTAGAAGGTGAAATGAACAGGACTCAGTAGTGGATTCATCTGGTATTGATCTGGTGTCACCCGAATTACTTGGAAGGTTCCCAGTCTATATAGGTAGTGTAAACATTGCCAATTTCCTTCAGATGTCTTAAGGGAAGAGGAAGACAATAACCAAGGGGCGTTTTTGGGACAGTGGGATTAGAGGACTGGAGACTTATCGACAACCCTTAAAAGTGAGCTAACTTTTATGGAGAATGGGCCAGATAATATATTATGGCATTTACATGTGGTCTCTTACTTAATATCCCACTACCAGAGAGGTAGGCATTAGCATTCCCGTTTCACAAGTAAGTAAATTGAGACTTGGAGTGGTTAAGGGAATTGTCCAAGGTGCACAACCGAAGTCAGAGGGAGGCCTCAATGCCAGTCTGCTGGCTCTAGAGCTCACAGCTCTCCATCGCTGTGCCTTAGCCCAGGTCTCAAAGAGAATAAAGATAAAGTACTGAGAGAATTCAGAGGCGAGCTTAGAAGGATTCTCGCATCGATTCACTCATTCAGTGTCTCAGGTACATGAAGCAAACTTTCTTGAGCACCTACCTTGGGCAACTCCAATGAAGGGTCATGTGCATGGACTACGGTGCTCAACACTCTAGACCAGCTTCCATCTCTTCCAAGCTGTGTGATCTTTGGCAAATTACTTAATTTCTCGGTATTTCAGTTTCCCATCTGTACCGTGGGGATGATAATCCTGTGAGGATTAGATGAGTTGATGTATAGAAAGCTCTTGGAACAGCGCTTGGCACCTACCAGGCATATAAGTGCTCACGATTCGTATTTGGCAGCGAGGAAAATAAAGCCCTTGCCCTCTCAGAGCTTACAGAAATATCATGTCAGATGCGACAAGGGCAATGAAGGTAAAGCAGCAGAATGCAAGAGGTGGCAGGTGATGCTGTCATGGAGATGTCCATCAGGAAAAGCCTCTCTGCTAAAATTGCTATGATTTTTAAGTGTCCTTGGCCAGTACACTCACTGGCATTTGTGGAAAGAGTTTTCCTCTGATTCTCCCCTGGCCTTTGCCACAGCCCAGTGCAGGTTTGCCTGTATGTGAGTGATGGACTTGAACTGCTGCTGCAACTAAATCCTGACCTATTTCTTGCAGGAAGGGGAGCTTCCCGAGGACAACTGTTTTCACTGCCGAGGGTCGGGCAGTGCCACCTGCTCTCTGTGCCACGGCAGCAAGTTCTCGATGCTGGCCAACAGATTTAAGGAGTCCTACCGGGCCCTGCGGTGCCCTGCCTGCAATGAGAATGGCCTGCAGCCTTGCCAGATTTGCAACCAATAGCCCGAGGCTTCTGAATGTCTGCTCTTAAAGCACCCTCTGTAAAGTTATTTCTAATAAACGGCTGCCTTCTCCTCCTGCCTCTCCCAGCAAGGAAGCCACAGTGGCTGCCATCACTTCCACCAATGGCAAAACCCACTTACTCGATGACATTTCGTGAGGCTGGTAAAATCTCCATGTAGGTCTCAGTGGCAAGGGCATTTTTGAATTAAAATCTGCTTTGAAACTGGTTCTGAAATTACCCTTCCAGGAAAGTGTGCATGTTTCTCATTTGACCTAGCTCAGTTATCTCCTTGCACTAGTGAACAAATAAATGTACACTTCAGGCAGCAGATTGAAGTCATTTTCTGGTTGGAAATTGTTTTGCAAAATTCTGCAGTAAGAAAGGAATAAAAAGGCAGGTTTCTGATGAATTAAAATCCTGTTGCTTGTAATGCATCTCAAATCCTTATTGGTGCATTTGAATTTCTAATGAAACAGAAGAGGAAAGGGATCCCCAATGTTGGACGGGCTAGCAGGCCACTGCAAGGAAAACAGGAGGTAAGTGCTTCATGCTGAACATAGGCAAGCCAAGGAGGCCTTTCCTTTCAAAGTCTGAGTCTCTCCAGTGCGATGTGCTTGGGCAATAGTCATGCAAACAACGAGGAATACTACTTCTTAGGACAAGATGAGAAAAGACAATTCTGCGTGCCTCTAGCTACCGAAGTTATAAGCCAAGTCACAGCTATTTATGATAAATTTGGTGCTTAAGTATGTGTGTGTTATGACCTCTTCAAGCCCCTGAGTCATTATGAAATAAATAAATCTATTTTAAATCTAAGAATCTAGCCGTGATCTCTTCACAAAGGACTCGAATATTTGATAAGTACTTACTGGAAACTTCTAAAAGACAAACTAATCAAGGGTGGATTTTTAGAAAATTTTGTTGCAACTGTCCATACTATGTATGAAGGATAATTCTTTCCTCTTAAAAATTGGTTTTAAAGTTAGAGAAATACTTTTGTTAATGAACTTTTGTAGCTCCAACACCCACTTACCATGACCCTTGAGAATAACACTACAAAATCTGTTATGTGTTGAGACGTGTTGCTTTTCTATGGTAATTATTTTGATTTTCATAACTTAATAATTTTTCAAGATGTTCGATACTCTCTAATATTCAGCTGTTAACATAATTCCAAAATGGAATGCTTTTCAGGCAATATAAATACTTCTAATAAAAAGGATTAAAGTTTTTGACGCCATGATGTTTTTCCTGCCCTTTTGTACCAGGACTTACTATCTGGCTTTCTGTGCTTCTGTAATTAACCACATCCTGCCTCTGTGTCTGTTTTATCACAGTCCATCAGCTATGATGCTTCTGCCTTTCCAGAGAACAGGGAAAGAAGTGGTGCTAAGGGGCCTTTAGGGGCAATTTCCTGCTCTTTGACAGGAGCATTCAACAATGAATGTTGGTTGAGCCCTGTGGCATGTAGGATGAAGTACCAGGAGCTGGATGTGCAGTGTCACCCAGATGGGCACCTGCTTTTGATAGCTCAGGGACGTTGCAATTTATTGGAGGAGACCAACATATGCACACATAATTATAGTACAGTGTGAGAAGTGCTGGGAGAGGGGAATTTCAGAGAGTGTTTGAGGCACGTAGAAGGGACACTTAATGTAGACTTAGTGGGGTTAGGGAGACCAGAAGAAGAGGTTGAAGCAATGTTGGGCTTTTCCCTCTAACCATGCTTTTAAGAGCTTTTAATACTTTATATTATATATTCATAATTAATACATCTGGTAATGATTACATTTATTTATTGAGCACTGGGAATATATCTGTAGACAAAACAGATAAAATCTCTGCCCCCACAGAGCTTACATTTTGGTAAGGGAATATAGACAAGTATACACACACACACAGACATATAATGTATAGTGTGCTAAAAAGTGATAAGTGCTTTGAAGAAAAATAAAACGATAAGGAGGATTGGGAAGGGTTACAATTTTAAATTAGTTTTCGGGGAAGGCATTGTTGAGAAGATACCAGTTAAGCCAAGGCCTAAAGGAGATAAGGGAGAAAGCTATGAAGGTATCTGACCTAAGATTATTCCAAGAAAGAATATAGCAAATGCTAGACTCATAGGAGGGAGAACCTGGCATGCTTGAAGAGCAGCAAATAAGCCAGTGTGGTTGAAGCCTAGTGAGCGAGAAGACAAGTATCAGGGAATGAAGCCAGCAAGGAAAGGGTAGGGGAGGAGAAAGGAGAGAGGGGTGCATTCCTTTGCAGCCATTATAAAAACTTTTGTGTTTATTGAGAGTGAGCTACTGCTCTGGATAGTGTCTGTTTTCTCTCAGCTCCACACATTTGCCTTTTATGCTTCCTCTTACTGCTGGGGCAGGAATCCTGCAAAGTCCTTTTCCCAGACTCCCTTGCCTGCCGGCTTTCTGTTAGGTTCTGCAAGTGGGAGGTACTGGCAGGAGATAGCAAGATGGGAGGGAGGAAGGAGGATTCCTCTTTTAAAATCAGGCTCCTGGCAGCCTTTGCTGCATGGCAGCTGCTGCAGCTGGGAATGCCGGCTCAGGCGGCTCAGTTCCAAGCTTGGCCACTTTGGTGCTTCTGATTGCCGCCTCTGTGTAACGCTATTTTTCCTTCTGTTCCTCCAGCCTAGGGGTAGTAGTGGCTTCCTGCCATTACTAATCTTTGTGACCAATTCCCTGAAATATAGTACCTCTATTTGAAATATCTAGAGTGGTTTCTGTTTTCCTGATTGGACACCAACTGATACAAATGGGAAGCCATTTACATATTTGAGAAGAGGAGGGTCATGATCAAATGTATGTTTTCACAGGCCATGCTGGCTACTGTGTTGAGAGAAGTTACTACTGGGAAGGAGAGGAAGCAGGGAGGCCAGTAGGAGACTATTGCAATAATCCTGGTGACAGCTGATGGTAGCTTGGATCATATGGTACCAGTGGAGGTGGTGAAAAGTGGTGGTTGGATTATGGTTATGTTTTGAAGGCAGAAACTATAAAAAGAAATATGGCTAAGAGATTTAAAATGGAGTTGGGAGGTCATTCTGGAGGCTACTCTTATGCAAATCTCAGCCAGATGTCACAAACTGCCAAAGGATACAGAGCCTCAAGCCACAATGTTCCTTAAAACCCCAAAGGACATCTGGACACCATAAATCAAACCACAAGATAAAGAACTCAGTGAACTATGTAACCTGAAGGACAATTAGAGTATCCTAAATATCCACCAGCCACAGACAACTTGTCTAATCTTCTTCTTTCAAAGCCTTTGCCTGGAAATGCCAAAACAGAACACAGTTTGGGTTGCTGCCTAAATCTGTGCTCTGTGAATTGCAATCCTAAAACCCCAAATAAATGCCTTTGTTGTCTTGCAGCTTAGTTTGTTATTTCTCAGTTGACAAAACATAGGGTCTGTGGACTTTGTACCCAGAAAATTTCTTATAAGCCACTGTATGCAAAACATATCTGAGTTGTTTGTCTACTATGGAGAAAAGTTTGCACTAAAATATCCTCTTCCTGATTTGTAAACCATAAACATTTTCCAGTTGGTTGGGCAGGTAGTTAAGGGTAAGTTTAGGGCAAGGTTAGCCAACTAGTAGTCCCTAAGACTACAAGAATCCCTTCAGTGCTAGAAGCAAAATGAAGGTTAAAAGATATAATTTAGGTATGTTGTAATTTTTTCAACTATTTTTTTTTATTTTTTGAAAGATACTTAGATTACATAAATGATACACAAAAAATATAGGGATTCCCATATGCCCCACTCCCCACACCTCCCACACCCTCCCACATAAACATTCTTCATTAGTGTGGCACATTCATTGCAATTGATAAACGCATCCTGGGGCTTTGCCATTAAGCATGGACCATAGTTCACATTGTAGTCTACACTCTCTCCCACACAGTTCTGCATGTTTGTGGTGGTATAAAATGGCCTATATCTGTCATTGCAATGTCACTCAGGACGATTCCCAAGTCCTGAAAAAGCCCCCATATTTTTCCCTCTCCCTGTCCCCAAAGCCTCCAGTGGCCACTGGCTCCACATCAATGTTGTAATTTCTTCCATTGCTGGAATCACAATATGTCTATAGTAGAATAACAGTAAGTTCACTCTAGTCCATAGCTCTTCCCCCAATCCCGAGGTTTCTGGGATGGTGACATCCACTCCACCTCCAATTGAGAGGAAACTTATATCCCATGGGGAAGATGGATGGGACTATCCTGCCTGTAGCTGCAGACTCTCTCCATTCCCTGGGATGGCTGTTGTCCATCATTATCTCCCCGCCAGGTAACACTGTGAATGGAGAGAAGGAACATTTATCCACTGTTGGTGGGAATGTAGAATGGTATAACCATTGTGGAGGACTGTTTGGCAGTTCCTAAATAAGTTGAATACAGATTTGCCACATGACCTGGCAATACCACTACTGGGTATGTACCCAGAAGAACTGAGAGCAGTGACACAAACAGACATCTGCACATGATGTTCATAGCAGCATTATTCACAATTGCCGAAAGATGGAAACAACCTAGATGTTCATTAACCGATGAATGGATAAACAAACTATAGTGTATATACATGATGGACTATTATGCAGCTGTAAGAAGAAATGAAGTCGTGAAGCATATGACAACATGGATGAACCTGGAGGACATTATGTTGAGTGAAGCAAGCCAGACACAAAAGGATGAATACTGTATAATTGTGTTGCTATGAACTAAATATATTGTGTAACATATTGTATGATTCCATTTATATAAAATGCAAATATAAATCAATTTATAGAGATGGAATTAGATTAGTGGTTATGTATGGCTGGGGAAGGATAGAGGATTGAGAAGTGACTGCTAAGGGGTGTAGAGTTTTTCTTTTTGAAGTAATGAAATTGTTCCAAAATTTTTTGTGGTGATGAATGCACAACGCTGTGATTATACTAAAAGTCATTTATTATACACTTTGGATAGATTTTATGGTAAGTGAATATATCTCAATAAAACTGCTTTAAAAATAGTACTGTGTCCTTTGAAAGCTAAAAATTTTTAAAAATGAATACACATTTTTAAGAAAGGTAATGTTTATCCACTCCTTTATTGACTCATTATTCAATGGATTCCTACTATGTTCCAGGCATTTGTACTAGGTCTTCAAAATACAAAGATGAAAAAGGAATTTGTGTTTATCATTAATGAGATTACAGTTTAGGAGCTGTACTCAGCATGATAAATTAATTTGGCCTTACAATTAACAGAGGACCTATGGGTACCCTTTGCTATTTACTCCAGTGGCTTTCAGTTCCTCATCTGGACCAAGTTAGCTGGGCCTGGATTGGGGGCTGTATAGAGAATTTTAAAAATTTAACAAGCATGCTATCATTCTGACTGTGTACAGTTCACCAGTTCACTACTTTAAGCACTTTTTAACCCATGAAATCATTCTAACAATTGAGTTGATTCAGTGTGTTGATTAACTCTTGGTCCCACACATGCTGTTCCTTTCCATGCCACATCCACGCAGACTAAACACATAGGCCCTTTCTGCGATCCCCACAGACATCTTGTCATATTAGGCCTTTGTGGAAGTAATAAACTGAACCTAAAATTGGGGAGATGATGAGGGATCTGGTGTTGCATGATAGTAATGGGACAACTTAACAACTTACATCACCAAAACTTCTTTTGCTGACTGTGCTGGCCACATAGTACTTGGCTCCCCAATCTTGCTGGTTCCTTCTTCCTTCTTTGTCTTCCAAACCCAGTTGACTCTCTAATCTTCTTACTCTGTAAAAGGCAATAATTCATCTCTAGGGCCTCTATTCCCAAAAGTCGCTTAGTCTCAGAGCCTAGCTACTCTTTCACACACAAAGATCTGCAGGGCCCAGGAAGCTTCCTTTCACAGACTTCACCCTTCTTGGAAGATGATTGTGGTTTGAAATGTGCAGGGTGTTTTGTGGGGCCTTGAACCTTTGCTGCCAGGGAAACTGTACTTTTTTTCTGTTGTTTTTGTTTTGGCCTCTAAGTAAGATCCCTTTTCAAGGGGGATTTAGACATTTAAAAAAATTTGAAAACTACGTTTAGAATTAACTTTGTGATGTATGTATCACCTTTCCAAAGTAACTGGCTAAAGACTATCAATTAAGCTTAAGTTCACAGGATAGATGATATTATTCTTATTTTAAGTCTTCCACAAATACGAATTGCTCTGCTAATATGTTTATTTGGACAGATGCAGGTGACATTTATGAAAAAAAAATTCTGTGGTTCACTAGGGCTTACTCTGAGTGAATTTTATGCAAAAGGTAAATTTGAAAGAAATGTTCACAGTTGTTTTTATCACCTGTCTTCATTAGGTGCATCTCCTCATTTTCTAATTAAACACAGTAATTATAGAGTTCACATTCATGGAATTATGTGAGAGGGAAATGGAGTTATGTTAGTGTCATAATTATGGCATATAATTACTGCCTATGTTAACGAATATGCAAAATGGAGAGAAGAAAGCCCTGGAACTGTATAGGGTTTCCTTATTGCTTGGTTAGGGGTGGGAGAGAGAAGTGGGACAGTTAAGTTGAGATTTCACAAATCCAAAGCCAAAGTTTCTTTTCTTTGACACTATGAGCCTCCTCTTTGCACAGTCCTCTTAGCATCACTTTCATCAAGCTCTCAAGCACTTCTTCCCCTATCAGTGATATTTCTAGGAAGATTGAGGCCACTAATTCACACTAAGGTATAAATGGCTAATAGATTGCTTCCTATGTGTCAGACCATGTGTAAGATATAAGGAGGCCACCCTATGCCATTAGGCCAGTTTTGTAACTTTTCTGTGCCTCTATTTCTCTCATCTGTGCAATGAAGATGATTATCGTATCTGCCTCAGGGGATTGAGGTGAAAATTACATTAACATTCATCAAGCTCGTGCTGCCTGACCCGCAGTAAGCAAGCACAGGTTGATTTGATTTTTTTTTTTTACTATGTACACCAGTGACAGGAAGACTGTTTGACTAAACAATTAGAAATTCCCTTTGTCTAGAAAACAGGAAATTTTGGCCTCTTTAAATGCTTTATTTTTGGGGTGGTAGAGAGGGACAAGTACAGGCTTAGTGCTATGCCCACAACATGCATACAATAAATAATTTTCGAATGAAAAAAAGAAAGACATAAAGATGCCATAGCAGCATTATTCATAATAACTCCAAAATGGAAATAACCCAAATGTCCACCAACTGATAAATAAAATATGATTCAATGCAATATGATCTGACAATAAAAAATAATGAAGTTCTGATACATGCTGCAACATGGATGAATCTGGAAAACATTATGCTGAGTGAAAAAAGCCAGTCACAAAAGACCACCTATTGTGTAAGTCCATATATATGAAATATCCAGAATAGGCAAATCTGTAGCAACATAAAATAAGGTTAGTGATTGCCTAGGGTTGGGGATTGGGTGGATGTGGAGTGACTGCTAACGGGTATGCGGTTTCTTTTTGGGGTGATGAAAATGTTCTAAAATTGATTGTGATGCCAGTTGCACAACTCTGCAAACATATTAAAAACCACTGAATAATATATACTTTAAAATGTTCGGTTGTACAGTAGGTGAGTTACATCTCAAGAAAGCTGCCTTTTTCCCTTTTGCTCATTAAAATTAACAAACAAACAAAAAGAAAGCTGAAAAAAAAGCACATAGGAGCCACAAAGATAAAATAGACATAGTCCTTTTCCTCAAGGAGATCATAGTCTCATGGAGAACCAGACATTTAAACAAATATTTGCAAAAAAAAAAAAGATAGCTGCCACAGGAGGGGTCACAGAGTAGAGAGTGAGTCACTCCCTATTACTTGTTGGTGTCCCTTATGCAGCTGTGAGCTCCTTGAAGGCTGGAACTGTGCCTCATCCATCATTGTAACTCAGCACTTAGTACAGTGCCTGGCACATAGAAAGTGTTCAATAAGTATTTGAAGATCTGAGGTTTGCAGAGACATGACATTTAACTGCATACACAGGACACTCAGTGTATTGCTGTTTAATGGGCCAATGCCTTGGGGAAATTTCACAGGGCCACAGCTTCTGAAATGCCTCCCAGTGATCCCCACCTCTTGGTATTCATGTCCTGTGTAATCCCCTTCCCTTGAGTGTGGACTGAACCTAATGACTTGCTTTTAGCAATAGGATATGGCAAAAATGATGGGCTGACTCCTCTGAAATTATCATTTCTCTGGCTTTTCTCACGTGCTCAACTGATAAAGTCAGCTGCCATGGTGTGAGCTGCCTAATGGAGTGGGCCACATGGCAAGGTCAACAGCCAGTGAGGAACTGATGGCTTCAATTCCGCAGCTATCTAGGAACTGATCCTGCCAACAACCACCTAAGTGAACTTCAAGGAGGCACCTCCTTCCCTAGTTGAGCCTGAGATGAAGGAAATCACGGCTGATGCCTTGACTGCCGCCTTGTGAGATACCTTGAGCCAGGATGACTCAGCTAAGCTATGCCCAGATTACTTAACTGTGAGATGAAAAATGGGAGATTATAAATGTTGTCTTAATCCAGTAAATCTGAGGATAATTTGTTACAGAGGGATAGACAATTAATACAAGGTGAGATAACCTTCTGCCTAGGTCCACATTGATACATCCTTTTATGCCTGAGAGGATTTTTGCACGGAAAGGAATACCCGCAACCATTTTTTTTTTTTTTGGGGGGGTGCTTAATTTACTAAACTCATGTATCTAATACCAACATCTTTGAAAACTATTTTTTTCTTGAGGCCTTCAAATATTGATTACAAACTTAGTTAAGCAAAACAGTTTAAACACTTTAAATTATATATTTAGAACAATTATATATTTAGAACGGCTGATCCTTTTGAACACTTCAAAACCTTAATTCATAAAATACAAAACAAAGATCACAGAATTTATTGCTATAGGTTCACTTAAATCTCTGCTAAAGCATCAACATGATGGGTTTAATCCATTTCTCATTTATTGATTTTCTATGCCTGTCCCGTTATAACATCAGGGTTTTAGTAGTATTATTTCTATTCCTTTTTGGGGTCACAAATTCTTAGCAGATCCCAAAGAAAATATTGTCTTATCAGACAGCCTAGAGTGTATGACTTGGTTTACTGAATGATTAATTCTTGGTCAGACTTGTTTACTTCTCTCAAGGTAATTCCAACCTAAACCACCTTTTTATAGTAAGCTTTGTCATAGTTAAATGATATTTGTTGTATCAGCGAGACTATTCCAGGCCTCAGCTTTTGCCCAGGATTTAATTTTGCAATGTGATATCCACCCTGATATTTATATATGCAATCAACCCATATTCATATTTCACATAATATATTTATATTGCACA